>VXCM01003552.1:94893-125244 GCA_014773175.1 Lucifuga dentata
TTTATTGATTTTAAAATTTTACATATATTATTGTAGATTTGTTAGTGTATGCACACAAGCACTTTTTATGTTTGACAAATTGTATTTTTTAACTGCTATTTTGAGAGTCAATGCAACGAAATTTCGTTCTAGTGCACTGTTTTTTACGTGTCCTTGAATGACAATAAAGTTATCTATCTATCTATGGTATATTATTTTTTTTATGGAAAGAAGTCTCACACATACGTCTGTTTCATTGGTCCAGACAGAAGCACGTTGTTTTTGAGAGGCTGGATTGATTTTACACATGAATCATGAACATTGAACTCTCAAAATCAATGAACCTGTATGCACACTGAGCTGGTTCGAAGATACAATTGATGCATGAATTAAATGACCCTAACCACATTTCCACATGCCCTCAACCCTTCTCTTTATTTCTGTTTTGTGACCATAAATGTGTCCAACAGTGTGTGTCCTGACCTTCTGCTGTTAGCCCTGGAGAGGAAGGATTACTTCCTGTGTCAGCTCTGCTTGCAGCTTTTCCCTGACATCCCTGAAGCTGTCACATGTGCCTGCCTCAAGACCTTTATCAGGTGAAGTGAAAAGCGTGAAACAATGCTGACAAATGCGCCAGGTATTCTTCTTTCATTTTCTTGTCATGTGAGCATTGAAGCGTAAAAGTCCTAAATCGCTTTAATATGGTCTTGAAAGCCACTGTTGAAGTGGACAAATAGAGACATATTGGTGGTGAAAAATCAATCATGAGCCTGTCTGCAGCTGATTATTAAGTTTAGCCTTCTGTAAATCAATGGATTATTGGCTTCTTTTATGCTTAGCAACATCACAAGCACGTTGGATTTGTGGCGACACCGTGGCCAGTGAGGATACTTTTTTTTTTTTTTTTTTNTTTTTTTTTTTTTTTTTAGTGAGGATACTAACATTTAGTGTGTCCATAGGATGTGACTTAACAGAATTTTTTTTATGATAACAAGCAATAATTGAATTGCAGTTGAAACTTAATGCTACCACTGGGCGGCTGTCTATTTGACTGTTATTTTAGGGCGTTTTCACACCTAGTTTGTTTTAAGCATTTGTTTTGGACCCTGAAGTGTTTAACCTTTAAGTTCCATTCATTTGGGCATCAGTCGAACTCGGGTCCACACCAAAACAATCAGACCTAGAGAAGGAGGTATTTGAGTTTCCACTATGAAATGTCAGTTAAAAGTCTAAAAAATGGCAAAGCAAAATCTAAATCTGATCAGTTGGAGCACAGAATATTTCAAAATAGACTGCATACTTTGCATAGAAACATGCTTTGCATTAATTTATTGATTTCAGTTCAAATCTGTACTTAGATGGAATTCATTTGATAAAATATCTTGCATATAACCATTATTGTAAGAGATAACTTTGTGCAACAGTGGTGTGACCCTCTCAAGCAGCTAAAAGTGGGTTTATTTAATCAGATTAGTAGACAGATTAAATAAAATGGCTTTTCTTTTGTCTTCTTCCTGCAGCATGCCAGATGTGGATGCAGAGATGGTGAGCCTGGAGCCTGACAGTGTCTCTTTCATGGAAACCTTAATTGCCAGGGAGTGTGGCCAGGACAAGTTTCAGAACGGTTCTAGCGGCGCTCCCTCTGAGGAGAACCCTTCAGATACGATTGGTGGAGATGAAGCCGCCACAAAGACTGGAGCAAAAGACAAGACGACATCAATCCAGTCAGGAAAAATATGTCCCTTGAGACTACACAAGGCTGTTTTAATGTATCCTCCTAATACACAGTCTCACACAATCGGCGGGATTCATAAAACACAGTGCCAGACGTAACATGTCAGAAGGGCAAATATCGTCACGCAGCCATGTTCCCTCATTTATAGACACCTGTTAGCGGCATCGTTTAGCGTTTGCCTTGAAAGAGGCATTACTGTAGTATTTCCTTATCTACATGTTGTATAGCGAATTGTTACCTGTTTTAGTCTGGTGACATTTTAAAGTGTATTTGCCTTGTGTGTTAGTGATCCCTAAATGTGATATTTAAGCACACTCAGTTGATCACAGTATTTAAATGGAGAGTTCTGAGCCGATCGCACACATTCTTGAGGTAGTGCTCCTCTTCCTCAAGCCTCATCTGCTGCTCTCTGCATCTTAATCTCACACGCGACACACACCTGGCAGTTATTTAGCATGATTAGCCAAATCAGGTGTGTTTAGCCAATGAAGGTCTTACAGTAACCAACTATTGATCAAGTGAATACTTGATTTAGCTAATCAGATGTGTAATCTAATTAAATTATGTTAAATACACCTGTTTTAGCTATGTTACATGTAGATAAGCAGGTGTGTTTAGCCAATCAAGGTCCAAGAGGAACCAGTTGTTGGGCAAGTAAATACCTGATTTAGCTAATCAGGTTTGGATATGTTGCTACAGTGTGAAGTCAAAGAGGAGGAGATATTAAGATGCTACATGGTGGTTTATTCTGCTTTGAAGCAGAATTATACAACAAGTACGTTACAAGCAGCAATACTGGTCTCTTCTGTCTCGATGCTCAAAAAAATAAGCAGTAAAAGAGCACAATATTACAGTACAAGCTACTTTTGAGAAGTATGTATTGTGTGCATGGATTTGATTGGTTAACACATTTCTTAGTTTTTGCAGATTTATTTGGCTTCAGCACTCGGCAGCAGTACGATCTCATTGATGTGAATGAGGAAGTCAGTATTGGGAAAGGATGCTGCTTTGATGTTGATATGCTATCAGTGACAAAGTTTATGTTAACGATGTCAAATGTTTTATGTGAAATGGAACAGTAAGTATGAGATCTTAACTAAAGTTGCACAGCAATGAGGTCCTGCAGACGGCGTACAGCGACACTTTCCTCCTCCCACATCTTAAGGACTTCTCCTCCCAGCAAGTCATTGTGAGTAGCAGCTAATAGATTCGTTGTTTGTTGGTCGCTCAGATTGCTCCAGATTTAACAATGAAAGTGAAATCTTCTGTTCCCCCCCCCCCAAATTAAATCATGTCCTAATTTGTGTCACAGCAGATTTAAAGGTTATAAGTTCAATCCTCAGGTTTTAATGACAGTATCTGACTTGAGTCTGATTTTCCATTGTTTATTTCATTTATTGTCAATTTTCTTTACCATCCAATCAGCTTTTCCTCCAGTACCTGCAGTTCCTCTATCTAACATTTTCCCAAAGTGACTTCACACAGACGCACGGATTCAGATCACCAACGCTGACGCAGGTCTGTACCCATGTACTTTTGTCCAAGTGTGAACATATATAATAAAAACAAACCACTAAAATATGGCCCAAAAACACAAATTAAAATTTAGGCTCCCGAACATTTCAATACACTTTATTTAAAAAATACTTATTAAAAACACTGACAGCATGATACTGTACACTGTTTTTCAGCAAGACTCTCTTTTCAATGAAAATAAAAACATTGAAATGACAAATATGACTTTGAAAATGCTCATGAATTTTAATTAAACAAAAGGATGGGTGCAGCAAATCATGCCTCCTGATTGGATGTGAATTAAAAGACTAACTTTGTGTTTCCGTTGTGTTTGATTGTAGATCATGGATTGGGTTTGTTTGGTGTTGGACGCTCATTTCACAGTACTCGTAATGACTCCAGAGGCCAAAGACTTACTGTTAAACCTCCACAGCTTTATCAAGTCTCAGGTAACAAATCTCATCTCGATCCTTTTTTATTGCTTGCTGAGTGATGATGATGTAGGCTGTTAGCTCATTTTCATCTAAAGAGCGCATGTAGAATTTATCATTCATCGGTTTATAACCGGTCAGGTTCCCTATCAGATGTCTCACTAATATCACATTTATGCTCGGATGTTGCATCGTCTGTTGTTGATAGATTAATGTGAAATAGCGCCCCCTGCAGGAGTCTGATACCTCAGCAGTGATGATAACAGGAATGCACAGTAGGTAAGGAGAGATCTGTAGAAATAGGTAAGAGCCATTTGGCTTGACTAGAAATGTGGCTCAAAATGCTGCTAAAAGTGCAAAAGCAATGGTTGGTAATCAGTGAGGGTCAGACCTCAAGATCTGAACAGGTGTAGGTGATTAATATCTAGGTTAATTAATTTGCTGAGCAATGTTAAACATTTTGTTGTTGCTCTGTAGTTAGGGAAGCTAATGGCTAAATCTAATTCCACAAAATATGAAGACCTACCGAGAAGATTGTAGACCACATTAAAATGGAAAAACCTTACAAATGATATAAAATTAATTATTACGGTATGTTATTATTAGGGCTTGACTGATAGTGGATTTTTTAAAGTGGATATCATATTTTAGATTACCAAAAATCTAATAATATATATATACACTGGTGTGTGTGTGTGTGTGTGTGTGTGTATATATATATATATATATATATATATATTTAGATATATATAGATATATACACATATATTTTTTTACATATTAATATAAAAACACAAACATTTTTAGCAAGGATCTGACTCATTTCGATAGAGTTGGACAGACAAATGCACAAATGCAGCACTGAGGCCAAATATTTTACTTAACATTGTTTGTTGTCAGACATTAAAAAACATTTTTTTGAACAGTAAAATTCTCAAATTCCTCTGAAATTAAATAATTAAATCATACCTACATAAAAACAGAAATATAGGAAAAACAATTGAAGGATAAAGACAATGCAGCCAGTAAATGTGCGTAATGCATTTTTTTTTTTTTTTTTTTTGCATATCTGCTAACATATAAAGCATGCTGATACATTTTATCTGTAATTAGCAAACGATGATTACCTCCGCTGTTATCAGCTCGCCAATATGATGGTGGGGCTCTACTGATGAGTGCGTGCACTCCGTAGACCTAAAATATAGCAGTAATTTATTTATTTTAAAAAGGCTTTCTAATAAAATTTTTCCTGGGAAAGAACATAAACCAAGATACTTCCTCTGCCCCCAGGTGAGGCTGTTTTCTGAGCTTGGGAAGATAGAGGGCAGCCTGCAGGAGCTCCATAAGATGAAGAAGAAGATGAAGGACGTCGGACAATACTCCATTGAAATCATTGAGCTGATTTAGAATGTGTACAGATAACTACTAATAAACATTTCACCTGTACTAGTGTCAAGATTGTAGACATGTCCTACCTTGTATTATGTACTTTTTTGGCACAGATTTATCATGCATCAAACCTGCTAATGCATGAAGAGTTTTACATACATGAACCATTTTTAATGTAATTTAGACATTATATAACATGCAGATGCCTTTGTATCATACTTGAAACTCTTCTGTGCAGACAGGAATTTGATCAATCTTACATAATGTGGATTTGATTATGAATTTTACAGTCCGGCTGTATGTTAAACTTGTTACAAATATGTATGAAATATATAAAAGCCATCTAATACAAGGGTATGATGCTTTTTTTGTAGAATTTAAAATGGGGTTTGGGATTTGGACACAAAAGAAAGTGAAGGGTTTTGTATGTGTCCTGATACAACTGAACATGTATAAATCTGACAACTTCATAACTTTAGAGTTTTTTGTACAGTAATGTTTTTTTCTTGCTCGTAAATCTATAAGACAAAGTCTTAATCCTTGTGGCATATTTTTATTAAAAGGTGCAATTAACTTCACTGTGAATTTATGGTGTACGCATTCAGTTTCTGTAAGCCCACACCATGATGGCTTAGGCTCCCTTGCATTTATATTAAAATTAAAGTTCCTCTCCTGATTTTTAAACTTCATAGCTAACAAACTTCATACAGATAGTTTGGTTAATCAATAGCAGTGGACATGAAAAAAATACATACCTACACAAACCTTTTAATTTGGATGGGGGAAGGTTTATTGTGAGGGAAATGCAAGTAAGTAAAATAACACCTAATTAAGAGCACTGAGAAAAATTTATTCTTGTTTAGTGTCAAAGTGGAATAAATTTATTTAAAAGTGAAGGTTTTGAGATTAAAATAGCACAGCCATTGCTTAAACAATATTTCAATTATATTTCACAGTATACCAAAGGAATCTGCATTGATCTGCTGTCCTAACAGTAACCCGTTCAATCTGAACCAGGTAGTGAGACATCTTTTCCTCTGCAAAACATCAAAATAATGCTTACTGGGAGCATAATCTAGTTATCTATACATTTGGTTGGTGGTTTAAGAAGATAATTATGAGCAACAATGCATTATTTCAATGTAAAACTTTTAACATACGGAGCTGCGAGCATACAAGCATTTAGGAGACGTAACTACCGTATTTGCTTGTAATACATACCCTTGTTAATTATGTGTTTCACTCTAGTGTATTTGCATTATAATTACAGCATAAATATGAAAATTAATTCGTTGTCGGCAGGATTCGAACCTGCGCGGGGAGACCCCAATGGATTTCTAGTCCATCGCCTTAACCACTCGGCCACGACAACCCGATACGAAGATTCATTGGAGGTCTCTATACGTATTTATAAGTATATGAAAGATTGGATTTCATGTAAAATGTTACAGAAAAGCTCATCGGCGTTATTTCGAACACTGCCATTGTGTCGCCACCCAATGATAAATACATCTTCATTCTTTGTACCCAGCTGCGGTGGGCAGCCTTATGAGGAGGTCTTATTATGTATTAGTCGATAAGAAAACTTGGGGATCAAATGAACAGCCTTCTAAAATGAACAGCCTTCTTTTCAAAAATCAAACCCAGAGAGCAATATAATATAGTTAGAATGGAGGATGTCGCACAAAGTTAGTGCTGCTCCTCTGCTGCTGACTGACATGTAGTTATAATGACGTTACATGCTACATATTATCAAAGATGACAACATAAAACTCGGTAAGTTTTTGTGGATTTCAATTACTGAATCGAAACCTACTTAAATCAAGTCAGTTTTAATTGTAATGAATAAACCTGACTTTTACGAATACAGCTAAGAACCATTATGACATTTCATGACATTTCACGATTAGTAACACTGAAATATAAGCGTTGTTAACTTTTAATGGTAAATTTGGGTTGAAATAATTGCTCGGATACTCGGACGTGCGCTTATCTTCTCGCCTGATTTTGCTGTGACGACGATGAAATGGCCGAAAATATGCCATGGTGTTTTGCTGAATATTCACCAACTCACCTTTGATTAAACACGCATCACAGCAAACCGGCCACTATTAAACCACTGTAGGGGATAGCGGTTGCATGGATAACTAATTTTATGAACTAGCACGGCAATTGCGTCTATTGTGGAATAGTATGTCACGTGACCCCCTCATACACTCAGGCCTAGTAGTGTCAAGTCAAAGATAATTACCACTAGCACTTCCTTTTAAGATTAAAATATAATCATTGTCGGCGACATTGCTTTAAATGCGTTTGTACATTGTTTAAGGCGTTGAAGTGCGAAGAAATTGCACATTTATAGATGATATTGAGTAAGTAAATGAAAATCAATACTATATTTTATAGTTCTGTTGACTTTGCTGTTTAATTGTTCTATTTTTACTAGCTTAAGAATTGCTTTTACTTTGAAGGGAAAGTTTCTCCTTTTCCTGTTTAGTTACAGCGAACCTTTGCTAACTTGACGCAGCTCTGGGGCCTACTGTGTTTTCAACGGAGGGAGAGCCGAGAAGAAAAATGGCGTCTGCAGGCGATCTAGAGCGGGACACCGGCCATTCAGTTTGAGCTTTCCGCCGTGAAATTGAAAGCGGGGCTTGGTGGGGACTTCTCGGGAACAGTCGCCTGACTGTTTGACTTTTTCTGTTCCGTTTTTCTCCGGCGTGCACGTGTTACCGACGCGCCGAGATTGAAGCGGAACAGAAGAAGCTCTCTCCTACAATGAGGGGGAGAAGAGGAAGGCCGCCCAAACAAGCAGCAGTGATGCGGGAAGCTTCGCCGGGGCCAGTCCGCGGCTCTCGAGGCGGCAGGATTCGAGGGATGCGAGGACGAGGAAGGGGGAGAGGACGAGGTCGGGGACGGGGAGTAGGTGGCGGAGGTTGCGGTACTGNAGGACGAGGAAGGGGGAGAGGACGAGGTCGGGGACGGGGAGTAGGTGGCGGAGGTTGCGGTACTGGCTCTGGTGAGGTGGATGCTGAAATCTCTGGACGAGAGAACTTTTATTCGTCCCGGGGCCGCAGGAAAGTTGCAGGCAGCGGCACGGCGGCATCGCGGGGCAGAGGAAGCAGAGGGAGAGGCAGGGGGACGAGAGGCGGCCGCGGCGGCAGAGGCGGAGTGAGGCGGCCTCAAACTAAGGTGGTCTACGATGACAACAGCGACGAGGAGGACGATAATTTAAGCTACAAGTCAGACGAGGATGAACTCCTGAACGACAACCCTTCGTCAGATCTTGAAGAGGAGGATGAGGCCTTGGGAAATGACTCTGACATTCTGGAGGAATTACGAGATGATGATGATGCCAGCTACTGCACCGAGAGTAGTTTTAGGAGCCACAGCACTCTCGGTAGCACCCCAGGTACGTCGGTTTGCAAGCGCACACACTTTGACTAAGCAGGTTTGCATTACTTTAAGTGTGTATTTTATATTTAGTCCATTTGAGAAACGCAGCCGCATTGTTCAAAATGGAGCTTGCACTCAGAATCAGGCCTTTGTTTACCGTGTGCTCTGCTGGCCGCTGGATTGTAGATCTGCACCATGCTTCAACCGGCTCTCCTGTTTCATTTTGTCAGATCAGCACATGTGGTTGTCAATTAATGATGGAGACTTAATTCGTGCCTTTTTTCCCCGGGATAAATTCGTGCACGCTGCATATGACGCGCCTCCATACAGTCAGAAAGGATATGTACGGAGTCTTTTACCACTTTCTCTTTCATTCAGTATTTCTACTCACGTGTAAACATAATCTATCATCTTTCTACTACCGCATGTGGATTTCACTTTAAACCTTGTTTCTGTTTGGCGTTGCGCCAACTGATGAGCCCACTTTCCCTTTAGCTGCGTTATACAAAATAAAAGCGTTAATTATGACATGAACTAATAAAATTCCAAATTTTAAATCACTGATACGCTCTCAACCTTGTCCAGTTGGTTTTTACCGTATTATAATGTACATTTTGGTTCAATAATGCTCGCTAAATGAGTTTGACAAGCTTTTGTTTCGAAGTGAGGCGCACTTTTTTTTTCACCTGTTGCAAACTAAATCTCATTATAATATTACTGGAAAGTGTCACTCTGTTACCATAGAAACCACTCATTTAGTGTTACCAGATTCACCCACTCCTTAATTATGGACAGTCACGTTTATTGAACTGATATCTGTAAAAATCAATTGACACATTTGTTACATAATGTGATATACTGAAAGGTTGTTAGCAAAATAGTTGTAATGGTGATTCGATTGTGGATGTTTTGCACTTTTCATTTTCTCTTCACCAGGAAAGCACACTCGGACCATCAAAGTGACTTCAGACCATTGTCGTGTCTTGCAAAGACACGTTCCTTCAAAACGAAATGCTAAAATACACTGATTTTTCACAGATATACACAGACCTAATCTATTTGCACATTGTCACATCCTTTGCTCCAAATAGATGTGAAAGCAGCATCATTTTCTTTTCTTTTTTTGCATTATACCACTTTGCTGCACTCCAGTCAGTCTCATATGCAACGGAAGTAGTTCAGGAAAGATTACACAAGTAATTCTCAACCTTTGGTGGCCAGTTCACCTCTTTTTTTGAAGCAACACATGGCAGCATTGTGCAGCTGAGGACGAGCCGTCTTTCATAATACTTATGGTGACGACACGCATTACTTTAACTATCATCTACATACAAGCGTAAATATACTTTTTTCTCAGATACATGAATATTGCACACACACAAACCTTGTATAAAGGTTTAGAGTAATAAACCTGAAGTCAACCCATATTTGACCCATTCATACTAGGCTATGATGGTTGTCACCATTCATAATTCTGGTTATTCCTTTGTAGTTAATACATATCACCATTAAAACAGATAGTTATATCTGACTTATAAATTTAACAGCTGTCAACTTTCAACGCCACTGTACTGTACAGGTGGAGGAAGACCTGCTTAGCGGACAGAGCAGATGAAGTGGTGTAATTAATAATTTTTTTTTTATTTTGATGTTCCTATGAGAAGTTAATGCAAAACAAAATTCATTCAACAATCATGTACCTCTGAGATGGAGAAGAACCAAATTTGTGGTTGAGGGTATCTACTACTCGTAGAATAATATATAACCATATATCAATATTATATTCATTGTTTTACTAAAGATGAGCAGCATCAGAGAGGAGCATCATGAAGCCAGATTGGATAACGTATATTGATCCATTCACATTAGCCACATATAGATTTATTCAGCATTACTGTGTAAGGTGGAAAAAGAGTAAAACACACAATCATGGGAATGTGCAGCTATGCACACACCAATTATGACATGTTATGGACGTATGAATCAGAGTATTTTTCTTTTTGTCGTGGGAAAAATTTGTCTTTGTTGGTCTCCTCATTTTTTTTTTTTTTNTTTTTTTTTTTTTTTATCTTTCGCAGGCAGGAGAAGGAGTCGGCTAATGCGTCCTCAGTCTCCAGTCTTCGAGGCAAAAGACATTCCTTCTTTGGAGCTTCCCAAATCCTCCGAGGACCTCCTGGTTTCTACCTCACAGCTCCTCAACGTATCTGCTATCTACGAGGTCCTCCGCAACTTTGGCTCGGTGCTGCGCCTCTCCCCGTTTCGCTTTGAGGACTTCTGTGCGGCGTTGTCCAGCCAGGAGCAATGCACGCTGCTGGCAGAGATGCACGTCTCTCTGCTCAAAGCGATTCTCAGAGAGGAGGACACTTCCAACACCACGTTCGGCCCCGCAGACGTTAAGGACTCAGTCAATTCCACGCTGTATTTTGTGGACGGTATGACCTGGCCGGAAGTGGTGCGAGCGTATTGTGAGAGTGACCCAGAATACCGGCACATCCTGCCTTACCAGGAAGGGGAGGAATATCCGTATGAACCACTGGAGAGCAAAATCAAAGTTCTCCAATTTCTGGTGGACCAGTTCTTGGCGACCAACATCGCCCGGGAGGAGTTAATGTCAGAAGGGGTAATCGCCTACGACGACCATTGCAGGGTTTGCCATCGTCTTGGCGATCTGCTGTGCTGTGAGACCTGTTCGGCCGTCTACCACCTGGAGTGCGTGAAACCGCCGTTGCAGGAAGTGCCAGAGGATGAGTGGCAGTGTGAGGTTTGTGTCGCGCACAAAGTACCAGGCGTTGTGGACTGTATTCCTGAGGTGCAGAAGAGCCGACCATTCATCCGCCAGCTGCCAATTGGTTACGACCGGCATCGCCGCAAATACTGGTTCCTCAACCGTCGCATTGTCGTGTAAGTTTCAGTTTGATTCAGTTTAACTTTATTAATCTGAGGGAGGAAATTCATTTGTTACCAAGGGCCATCAGTACATAAAACAGACAAAAAATAAAAACAAGAAACATCATGACTATAAGAATAACAATAAAATAAAAAGACCATTAAAACATATTAAAGGACCATACCACCCATTTTGCATGTTTTAACCTTTAATATGTTCAATTTTCATGCACGTAATGTTACTGACAATCATTTCCCAAAACATACTACTGGAACGGTGAATTAAAAAAAATTTCCAGACTGCCATTGGTTTCAGTTCATTCTGGTACGCTATTAAAATCAACTTGTTGATACTTGAANAGACTGCCATTGGTTTCAGTTCATTCTGGTACGCTATTAAAATCAACTTGTTGATACTTGAAAGGTGTAGTCAAGTTTTTTCGAAGATTCATAATTTTAGCGTTTAAGAGCAATAAAAAGCGTGAAGTGAATGTATGTCTCCACTGGAGAATATAGTCCCAATAGAACTGCGTATATTGAAAAATTTTAACGACTGTGACTTCATAAGGCTGCGTAACTAGCAGGCGAAACATGGATTTTTAAGGTGGGTGTATCGCTTGAATATTTGATTTTGAAAGATTAAGAGATTTTGCAAAATATCAGGAAAGCTGAAATACGGTTATATCCTTTCAGAAATGACTGTCAGTAACGTAACATGTATGAAAATTGATTCTATTAAGGTCAAATATGCAAAATACTACCCTAGCAAAGCACAGCATAAAAATGAACACTAGCTAAAATTCCTTGATAAAAAAACTTGAAGTTTGTTACAGACATTGAAAGACGTAAGTTTCCTAAGAATAATTGTGACTGAGCGTTCTTAAGGAGGACATTAGTATTTTTCCAATTCGATTTATTGTCCAAGGATACTAGGATATTTATAAGATTCAGCTATTTCAGTTTGTTGGTCCATAATCACCATTAGAGAAATGTCCTCCTTCTTTTTCCTAAAATCAATAAATTAGCTCTTTAGTCTTTCCAACATTCAATATTAAAAAAAGTTCTCGCCACACCAACTCACAAATGATTCCACCTCACTTCCCAAAGCATTTTCAGTATTTTGAAACAGCAGACAGCAGAGTGGGCGACTCTGGTATTGATCTAATGAAATGTTGATTGAAAGCCATTTTAACTGTGTTCACCTCTGTCTCTCTACTAAGTTATTGTCAAGTTACAGATAACGTTTCTCTGTCCCTCAAATATTAAAGCACTGTCTGCATGAGACATGTCAAAAATATTTCTTAGGCTGTAAAATTATGTTCTGAAATGTCATATTATGGCATCATATCAAACGTTCAAGTGTCCAAGTATGTCAGCAGGAATCCTCCACATGCTGCTTTCTGAACCATATAAGGAAGAGAGATGTAAGCGCTAATCCTGACATTTTTGCTTCCTGTGCATTGTTGCACTGAAGTTTGCTGTGATACGTTATACAGCGGCTGATTTGTGGCCTGGATTGCTTTGTTCCATCCACTTAAATGAAGATTAACGATATAAGCTTGCGCTGTTTGTGAAGAGGAAGACAGGCTGTTAAAATGTGTGTGATGCTGTGTGTGTTTGGCTTCAGATTTGCGCTAACCTCCTTGTTATCCTTTTAATAAACAAGACTATTACTTAGAGAATAGAAGGTTAGAAAAAGGTACAATCTCAGTGACAAATAGGACAAATATGTAGTGTAAGAAATATGGACTTCATCAGAGTTTAACCAAAAGCATTTATTTAGAAATAAATACAAAAGATAAGGTAATAATACTTTATTGATCTCCAGGGAGGAAATTCAGGTTGCAGCAGCAATTATATACAGACAGTCTAAGTAGTCAGAAGAAGTAAAATAATAGGGTAAAAAATTAGTTAATAAGGCAAAACAGACTAATTAGACAATATATACAATTCAGTATACAATATATGGACAACACATGCAATACACAATACACTGTACTTCACAAAAGAAAAAAAAGTGCTGCAGCAGCTTTACACTATACTAATACTACTATACTATATTCTATAGTATCTGTAATAGTCTATCCATAGTAGTTATTAGATGCAGAGAAAGCATGTCACAGGCGTACTTTGTTGCATGTTGGTGCAGGTCACCATAGCAACAGGAAGTTTAATAAATGTAATAAATCCAAAATAACTGCATCCCTCTACAGAACAGAATCTGACCATCAGCGGTACTGGTCCCATACGTTAGCACGTTATGGAGATATTGAGCAGTCGTAGAAATTGTGTGCGTGTGCATGCGTGCATGTATGTTGGGTCAGCAGCAGGCAGAATGCTGCACGGAGAGGACATGATGAGGTTATTCATCCCTGCATTTCATTCGTTCTCTCTCTCCATCTTTATCTTTCTTTTACTAAAGTGGTCCTCAGCAGGTGCTCTGTAATTGGTCTTCAGTGTGTGTGTGCGTGCGCTCAGTTGTACAAGTGTGCACAGAAGTAGGTTTGTGTGACTGGGTGTACGTGCAATGAATGATGTGCCCGGAAGTAAGGTGTGCATGTGTAGTGAAGTCCCGCACGGATGCTGAATGGACACTATTGTAACACAGCCTCTGGCTTCCCGCTCGTTAACGTGCACGGTGCTCAGCAGTGCACGGTGCTGAGCAAGAGATGTCAAATCCTCCATGATGCTGATGCTGCTACATATGCTGCGTTCGTCAGACCTCCAAAGTCGAATTTTTCCCAGTTGGAAGCTCCAACTTCCAACCTCAAACTGTTCCAGTCAAATGTCATCAAAAAAGCAGCTGAACACCAATAAATGCTGTAAAATTAATTAAACTTCATAATAAATGCTAACTAAAGTAAAGTTAGACTACAGGACTGTCTGGTTCTGTTGTTTTACAATGATATGAATCACAGTGGGTATTAAACTTTGTGCAGAGAAGTAATATGAAATTATTTACACTTACGTATCAATGGCAAACAGTTATACAAAATAGATAGTTACCATGGCGATATATTCTGACCTTTTTCTTTCAGTTTCACACAAGAAAAAATACTTTATTCACCTGTTAGCTGATCATTTCTATTCATAAAGCTCACTTCCACGGCGCCGCCATGTTGAGTGACGTCATACTCGGTAAGTAGTAGATCATTTTGTCTGAGTTTCCCAGCCGGAGTTCTGACTTCAAGTGCCGTTCCAACACAATTTTCCAAGTAAAAAGTCGGAAAAATCTGAGTTCCGAGGTCTGTCGAACGCAGCATTAGTCCCAAACACTACAGTCAAGAGTGTGTGTTTCTTATCGTGCTTTGACTGTTTGTCTGCCTTTAGACCAGGCAGGTTCTGCCTCTTTGCCCTATTTAAAACACACACAGACACACACATTTTTAGAGAAAATTTCATGCAGTGAGAGCTGCTGTTATAGTGTGTGTCTGAATAATAGTGTTTAGAATTATTTAGACATTTAGTTCACATGATTAAAATTTTGCTGTCCTTCGCTATGCAGCAAAGTGTATGCACACACTTTCCTCTTCTCCTTTTTTTAACAACCAACATTTAATTTAACTCAGAACAAGGCTAAGACATGCAACTCTATGTTCTGATCAAGCAAAGGACAATTTTTTTTGCACTGTGCAAATATCAGCAGTTTATTTTGCATTTTTGAGCCTAATATATTCAATTTTCATACACGTAACGTTACTGACAATCAATTCCCAAAGCATACTACTGGAACGGTGAATTAAAAATGTTTGTCCTACCTTCCAGACCTCCATTGGTTTCAGTTCATTTTGCTATGAAAATTAACTTGTTGATACTTGAAACATTCTTGGGATAGGTAATCCATCATCACCAACAAGACGTGTATTCAGGTTTTTTTCGAAGTTACATAATTTTAGCGTTGAAGTGCAATAAAAAACACAGAAATCTATGTCTCCACCGGGGAATATAGTCCCAAAAGAAGAACTTGTGTTTATGGAAAAATTTAAAGGACCGTGACTTCGTAAGGCTGTGTAACTATTAGCAGGAGAAACATGGATTTTTAAGGTGGGTGTATCGCTAAATATCAGGAAAGCTGAAATACGGTTTTATCCTTTGGGAAATGATTGTCGGTAATGTAACACGTATGAAAATTGAATATATTAGACTCAACCATGCAAAATGGGTGGTATGGTCCTTTAAACACTGATTCACAACATAGCAAGTGGTAGCAAATGTGTTAAAAAGGAAAATGCCTGCTAACACTTGTTGCTGTGACAAAAATACATGTAGCTCGTTATAGCTCAAATGTTTTTCATTTGTAATATGCTGTATGCTGAATTAAAATATGCCTCTCAAGTCTTTTTAACACCTGATATTTTCCATCCCAATGAGTCCACATACAGAGCTTGGTTTGCTCTTTGCTTCAAAGGAATTCTTTAAAAATACTGTTGAGGAAATGACAGTCTGATTTTTAAAGACTTGTTTACACAGCTGTATACTTTTGCCATAAAAAGGAGTCAATCGATTGGTTATGAAAAGCATATGACAGCATTCTTACCAGACATTTTTGTTAGAGCTGGTGGACAATATGTTTATAAACTATATCTATAAATTAAATTAATTTATTTCTATATCAGAATGTGAAGATTAATTGACACAAGTAGCTGCATTTACATGGACCCTAATATCCGCTAATAATCAGAATAATCACCCAATCAGAATAAAAACGCCTCATGTAACCGCCTCAATCGGAAGAGACTGGCCTGATCCGAACCGATCAGAAGGAATTTTCAGTCAGGTTGAGAGGAGTAGTTTAAAATTTTCAAAGCTTTCGGAAAATATTAGCACCTAATAACCATGTAAACGCTTAATCTGATAGTCTCTCTCTCTCTCTCTCTCTCTCTCTCTCTCTCTGGTTGGAATAAATCTATTCTTTCTGTGCATGTTTTCCCTACGTGAGGGTTACGTTAGCTGACGTGTTGAGATTGCTGCTTAATTAGAAAGAACAGCAGAAACAGCAGGACACGATATGGGTCCATCTTTAAAACTATATTAACAGGCAGAACGAATAAACGAATGAATGAATTAATTAATTTAATTTTCTCAATAACTCAAACAAAATTTTTCTTCTTTTCCTGTATTTTCGGCAGATTAGACGCTTCACGGCAGGTGGAACCACTTTGCGCATGTTAAAAAAACTTATATTCTGATTAAAATGCTTTGGGGAATTTAAAGGCACATCTTATCAGATCACTTTATTTAGCCTCCATGTAAACAGTTAAGTTGGAATCTCCAATCAGAATGATTTTAATTGGGTTGAAGAAATATTTGTCCCTGTAACTGCAGCTACTGCTTATGTAAAAGTGTCAGATGAAGTAAAATGGCGCATTTTCATTTATAGTCGAGGTTCAAGTTGGTGTTAAAATGTTGATAATGATAAATGCCACATTACTCACGTACACAGCAGTGAAACAGCATACAGGAAGCATATTGCATGTAGAGCATGTATCTTGCAATTTTGTCTTTCTCCACCTTTGTTCATTGTCCCCTCCCTGATGTGTCTCCTCATTTTTTGCCTCCTTTCTTTCTCTTTTCTCTAACCTCCTATGTCTCCCCTACAGCGAGGAGGATGGCGAGCAGGAGGAAAAAAACATCTGGTACTACAGCACCAAGGTAGAGCAAACCCTTATTTCTCTTTCTGGAGTTTTGAAAAAAAAATCACGTCTGTGGTTACGTGTAGCGCTCCTCACCTCGCTCTGTGCTTGGCAGGTCCAGCTGGCTGAGCTAATAGATTGCCTGGATAAGGAGTACTGGGAGGCTGAGCTGTATGCGGCGCTTGAGGAGATAAGAGAGGAGGTGCACACACACATGGACATCTCTGAAGATCTGACTAACAAGGCCCGCGGCAACAACAAGTGCTTCCTCACTGCTGCCAATGGTAAAGAGTTTTAGCTCTTTTCTCCTCGTTATGTCCCAGTCTAGGGGAACCAGGGCCTGACATATAGCGAGATTCCCCACAATCCTACTTATTGCCCTTTCGCTTTTCTCCAAACTCTTACAGATATCTTGGTGTCAATATCTTTCATTCTATCCAACTTTTCCAAATGGGGAACTTCACCTTTACCTCACTGGTAGAATTAGTTTTATCAAGATGAATGTTCTCCACAGATTTCTTTCTTTTTCTTTCCAATTTTTCTTCCCAAGTGTTTTTGTTTTAAGTCTTTACTTAACAATTTACCGTATATGCTCGACTATAAGCCGACCCCCCGATTTTGACCTGCAAATTTAGATTTTTAAAGAAACCCGCATATAAGCTGACCCCCTGATGTTCCATCAATTTATTTGTTTAGCAAATTACCTGTTTTTTTCTGAGCATTGTCATAGTATTCTGTGATTTTCTGAAAATAATCCACATACCGGTAAACAGCTGATTACTGTACGTAACATTAGCTAACATTAAGTTTTCCGGACTCCTCTTCCTCGTCTGAATCGCATTGATGAAGGTAAGGAAAGCTTTATAAATGAGCTATAATTATCACAGTGCTTATTTGGCTGTGTAATTATGGTGTTTGTTTGGTTTTTTTTTTTGGTTTTTTTATGAATCTCACCCATTATGTGTTTTCAGTAATTATCCTGTACCTGAGTCGATGCGGGTCTGTCTGTGTGATGGACATTCCTCCATACGGAGTTTTGGAATTCCCTCAGCCGACCTCCTGATGTTGTTCCATCAATTTATTTGTTTAGCAAATTACCTGTTTTTCTGGGTATTGTCATAGTATTCCTGTGATTTTCTGAAAATAATCCACGTACCGGTAAACATGATATTTATTTCAGCAGCTGATTACCGTAACTGACGGATCACGGATTTTTCCTGCTTCCATCACATCAACTTCAAGAACTGACTGTTGACTTGCTGCCTGATATATCCACACCTTGAGGTTATTCACTTCACCTGTCAGTGGTTTTAATGTTGTGGCTGATTGGTTTATGTTACTGTATGTTAGACATGCGCAAAGTATTTGCTTCACTAATAAAGGACAGATTTTATTTGAGCTCTAACTACTCCTGAAGGCAACACACTAAAGCTAACTGAGATATCCAGTCCAAGTTTCCTTATTTTAAATGGCCTTTGCCCCTTTAAATAAATATAAAGGTCACAGAGGACTGCGCTCGTGGCTTTTTAGCCTACATTTGTTCGAAGCGTATTACTCAAGCCATTAATGAATGATGAATGCTCCTTAATGTCAAATTTCTACAAAGATAAGGAACTTATGAAAACTATTTTGGCAAAGCATTATCTTTTTGATGTTTCATCCTCTTGTATAAATGAGTGTTTTTCCTTCTTTTTTTATTCCCTTTTTCCTTGCTGCTCTCCTGATCACATCCTCCAGGTTTATTGACCTGTACAGGGATAATGGCTCTAACTGCAGCACTGCTTCAGCACTGGAGTATTCAGTCTGAAACACAGCATGGTGCCTCTCTGCTGTGAGCAGAAATGTGTAACTTTATTGGAAAAGTGTTTCACAGCAGCTTATGAACATCGAGCATAATATAAAATAATTGAACAAAACTACCTTCAGATAACTCAAATTGCCTTCTTATCTTTACTGTTGTGGTCTGTGGCTGTTGTTCTATTCTCTCTTTTCAGACATGTTTAATCACTCTTGAGTAACACTAATTTTACACAGTTTTGTTTTTTTCAGGGTTTTTTTTTTAATGAATGGTGTCATTGGAGTCTTTCCTTATCATGGCTGTCACGTCTGACATGCAATCAGATGCTTTACTGATCAATAAATAGCTTTTTGCCCATTCTATATTTAGCCTCAGCTGATTATTATTACTGTTTTTTTTAAATCTTTTTACATTTTTTCTCTTGCATGCAGAGGAGATCCTGGAACGGTTGAAAGCCAAGAAGGAGGAGGAGTTGGAGGAGGTGAAAAGACGGGCTGCTGAGGAGGCCCAGAAAATGCGGCTAGAGAGGGAGAGGATGGAGGTGGACATAGAGAATGAAGACGCGGAGGTCAAGCTGAAGGACGAGGGGCAGCAGGAGGTCAGAGATCTGCCAAAGCAGGAAGAGAAGCAGACGAAAGAGGAGGTCAGCGAATGGGTCAGAACAGCGTCCAAGGCAGATAAAAAGGAGGGGATCAAAACTGAAGGTAATCATGGTGATAATTTTGAGTATTTGCAAAATACATGGAAAAGTTTACATAAAGTACAATGAAGAAGACAAATACACACAGGAACTGTGCAGTAAATGTTTGACATCTACAAAAATAATTCATTTTTCAGACATTTTGCAGTTGAGATTAAAGCACTCGGATGTGAGGCATTTTTCTGACTAGGAAGTGATGACGATTTAAATTCCTAGATTATATATATTGTACAGATGACAAAATTGTTGGAAATTAGTCTGATGCAGAGATTAGAGAGCTGCTCTGCAACCGTGCCGAAAACAAGATAAGCTAAACAGCACCTCAGAGACGCCGCTGTGTAACTGACTCTTGCTCGCCATGTTGCTGTAAACAGTCTTGCCTGGTGTATTTTACGTAACTTGCTGTTACCCAGTCTCACCTGCCAGATGCCAAATATCACATATCACACAAAAATTACGCCTCTATCCTTAAAGGTGTTTGAGCATATTTGAACAGAGCCTTTATGACGCTTTGCAGTAAAAGAGACTAATGTCTGAATGGCCAAAAGCAGCAGTTTAACAGATAGGTAGTGCCAGATTTAACAGATTCCATGTCTGAAAGGGGATTTATACGGTGTTCTTGCTAGACTTGTTTAATAAAAGTGCTTCTATACTGAATAGTAATATGATATTAATTGTAGAAGAATGTGTGTTGTATGGCTAATGTTGCTGAGTTCAGAGTATGCAAATGTTACAGGTTTGGTGAGCAGATTTTCAATCTGCTCAGATCAGATCAGATTTTCAGTCAATCTTGAGCAATGAGTATGCGTATATAAGTATATACTATATGGTTTTCCAACAATGCATGGTTGCATTAAATCTAAAAGCGATTTTAAATCCAGCTTAGAGGTCACAAAATTGGATGAAATGTTATTTTTCTATGTTGATGATGTTTTTGTTTTTTTTTTTAATAGAAGTGAAACACATTGATTTGATCCTGTTTGTACGGCCCAGCACTGCCCTTCTCTTTCGTCTTGAAAAAGTTGTATTATCAACTCAAATCTACATTAATTACAACATTGCTGCTGTTCGTCTTTAGTCGTGGAGGTTCCGTCCACTGGTCAAGAAGGCAGCAGTAGCATCTCAGAGGGACCCGTACTTCAAACACAGACAGTCCCCGCCACCGCGAGCTCTAGCCTGGCCTCTGAGGCTCCAAAGACCCTGGCTTCCACCAGAGAGGCTGTGAAAGAGGGATGCTCACTAATGGAGGTCACTGACAGCAGTGAAGGTATACAAGACATTTCACAGCGAAGTTGTCCATGTATGAAATTAGCCACCACATTCTCTGGGCAGCTTCACAAATTCCATACCCCCAAACATCAGCAGTGAGAGTAACCGCCGTGTACAAAGTGCCCGCGTGTTCCTGTTTCCTGTTGATCTTTTTCTCAGCCTGGCTTCCTGTTTGATAGTCCTGCCATTCCTCTTTGCATGTGGCCCCTCATTCCATTTTCCAACTTTTGTGTTCAGGCATTTGCTTTTTTTTTTTTTTTTTTTTTTTTTTTTGCTTGCTTCTTGAATTTCAGCTTCAGCTTTGGAACACTTTCAGCCATTCTCCTCTTGAACTCTTAATCCCTCGTGCTCTGTTTTCTCTAAAAAAGCCGAGGAGCTGAATGAGCGTAGGTTAATTTGGAATCAGATGGATTTGTTACTGCAGTCAGCATGACTAGAAGTGAGCATCGGGAAGCTACATTGCTTGGCTCAGTTATTCTTCCTCTGCTGCTTGCTTATAATTGGCACTTTTGGTAAAGACCTTGTTCTGAGATGACCTCCATGTATTCATCTTCTTCAGCTTCACTGTTACTTGTTATCACTAGTGAGGTCATGTGTGCACAGGCATGGTGGCTGTGGACAGGTGTGGTCACTTGGTACCTTCTCCGCATATGCTAGTAGTTTGCCACATGCATTACCTCTACTTTTCAGTAGAGGGAGCCATATCCTAGTGAAATTACTTGAGAAGTACTACGAGAAAGTTGCCATGTTTAAGAGTGAACTTGTACTTGTGCATGCCCTGCTATTCATTGGTCGTCGTTGGCAGCTTTGATGTTACAGTTTGTGTTGTTTTTTCCAGCCTTAACACCTCCGTCCAGCTGGAACAGCTAAATGAGCCATGAAAGGTTCCTTAGATCTTATTGCATGACAGATGACAACAGGAACAACACCGTCTAGACGCGCCGGTCTTGTTCACGTAATGGACAATACGTGTCATTTTCTGTCTGTGTAGCAGAAAACCTGTCATCAGGTTCCGTTCCTGCCAGCGGAGATGGGGTCCCCAGCCTGATCCAGCCCCCCCAGACGAGTGAGGAGAACAGCAACAGCAGCACTGGAACCGGGGTCCCTCCCAGAGGTCCTGAACCCCCGGATCTTGCTGACAAGTCCTCCCAGTCCTCCCTGGCCAGCTTTGATGATACAGGTCATTATTATTACACATTATTCATTATTATCTTTTTGTTTTCACAGCATCACAGCTGTTTTCTGTGGCTTCCTCCCTTCTAATCAGCATTGTGTTGAAAATAATTAGCTGCTCATAATGATGCAAGTGAAAGCAAGCCATCAGATTACTCTTCTCTGTGATATTAAATTATATTACTCATCCTCATTCCACTTACTGTGGCATTTATACAGAGCAGCAGTAAGTTTTGTCTGTAATTTTAGGGTGATACAAACATTAAAACTTTTATTAATGAAACAAGTTTTAACAGGTCGTCACTTTCATCAATCACTGCTCAGTGTTGTACTCCCTAAAATCATGTAGTTTATTGCTGCGTGTGACTTTTTTGTGGAGTTTGCATGTTTTCCCTCCCACAATTCCAAAATATGAAGATTAGATGAACCGTGTGAGTGTGAATGTGAGTTTCTGTGTGTGAGCGTAAATGTGATTGACTGTATGCAAACTTATCCAGGGTTTCCATTGCATGCTGGGATACCTTCTAGCTCCCAGTGAGTCTGAACTGGATGAAGATGCATAAAACGTGGATGACTGATTTTGACTGAACTTTGTTTTTCCAGGTGACAGCAAGGACTCAGCCAACGGTGAGACATCAGGGCCCAACGGTAAGAAGTCTGCAGCGACTCGCATGGTGACACGACTGAGAAACCCAGACAGCAAACTGAGCCAGATGAAGAGCCAGCAGGTGGCTGCTGCCGTTCACGAAGCCAACAAGGGATTCAAGGAGGGCAAGGAGGTCAGAACCATAGTCAATTATGATTTTGCTCTTTTAAACAATTTATGACAAATGCTGTGACTCCACTAAAAGTGACAAAATGAGGTCGTGGAAACAGGAAGAAAGTTTTTTTTCTATAGTAAATCTACACAACTCCTATTTTCTCTACTTTCACAGGTACTAGTTGTAAACGCACAGGGTGACATCACCCGTGTGAGCACACGCAGCAGTAAAGAGGTGGTGATGAAGGGGACGCTCAGCCATTTCTTCAAGCTCGGCCAAGAGGGAAAGTACCGTGTTTATCATAACCAGTACAGCACCAACACCCTGGCCCTCAACAAGCACCAGCACAGAGAGGCAAGCAGCAATTCTCTCTGCCCTTTCTCAGGTGACTACTCAATTAATCTTCATTCCCAACTAAAACCTGCACCTGTCTCGTTATCAGGATCACGATAAGAGGCGACACCTTTCTCACAAGTTCTGCATGACACCAGCAGGAGAATTTAAGTGGAATGGGTCTATCCATGGCTCGAAGGTTCTGACCATCTCCACCCTGAGACTCACCATCCTCCAGCTGGAGAACAATGTGCCAGCACCGTTTATGCACCCCAACTGGGCCTCACACAGGTACAGTTTGGAACTGGATGGACGATATTTTCATATTTCTGATACTTCTGAAAAAAAATAGTTCAATGTTTTTTTTTTTTGTTTGTTTTTTTTGGCCATTCCTGGTCTCTTTTTATAATCCTTATATGTAGGACTGGGCAATAAATCAATTTAATCGATTAATTCGATTTTATGTTTTGGCACAATGTGTAAAATGGTTGAATCGAAAAATCAAGATTTAAAAAACAACAAAAAAAAAAAACCCAATTAATATCTAACTATTTTTAACGGGGAAAATGCAGCAGCGGCTTGCTCTCTGTCAATCAAGCCCATTCCTGTTTTGTGCGCGTTAAAGCTACAAGCCTTCTGCGTGTCTGTAAGGATCCGTTGCTCTGGCTGCAGCAGACATGACGCATTTACTAATCTTACCAATCAATGGTCCATCGTGTTTGCCGGTGTCACGCCCACGAAACTTTCACAGGTCAGACGTGCTAGCAAGATGCTAACAAACACTTCGACTGAAGATGAGCTCGTTTCTAAAAAAAAAAAGGTAACGTCACTTCATCATTTGGAAGCTGTTCGGTTTTTTGCTTCATGGTGTGCAGCTCCTACAACCTTTACAGACCCGTTTGCTCCACGCTTCACGGCGTGGAAAGTTTATAGGCGCTGCAGCTACTAAAAGTAGCAGCAGTGCCTAAAGTAGCTTAAAACTATTTTAGCAGCTGTGACAGAAACATGCAGCGGAGTGACAGCAATGCAGTGCTGCGAGGTGCAGATGTGCAATCAAAGCACAGCAAAAAACCAAATTAGGGTTTTTTTTGTTTGTTTGTTTTTTTGAGGGACCCCCCCCAAAAAAAAAAAAAAAAAAAANAAAAAAAAAAAAAAAAAAATCAATTAAAATCGAAAATCGGATATCAGTGTGAAAAAAATCAAGATTTTAGTTTTAGGCCATATCACCCAGCCCTACTTATATGCAGTACACAAGAAACTGGAACAAAGTCATAGTTGTGACTAAAAGCTTTTTGTGACTAAAAAGGCCAAAAGAAAAAGCAAACCTTATCCAGATGAAGTGCAAACATAACACTAAGTAAAGAGAGGAGCTAAAAGCATTCATGTTGCTTTGTTTGTTATGTAGAACCAATTGGATCAAAGCTGTTCAGATGTGCAGCAAAGCCAGAGAGTTTGCTCTGGCTCTCGCCATCCTGGAGTGTGCCATCAAACCCGTTGCTCTGCTGCCTGTATGGAAGGACTCACTGGGACATACCAGGTACACATATGCATTTGTATGTGCAGTGTACACACAATATGTAAAATTCATATGTTCATATTTACACACGAATACATAACAAATAATGAGTTACTTGAACCAGAAATTCAGTTTGGGAAAAAAAAAAAAAAACTCAAACATTCATTGCAGGTACTCATGGGAAGTGTGGTCACACACACTCAGAGGTGATCATAAGCAGGTCAGATCAAACGGCCCACCCGCAGTGTGAGGCATAATATTTAAACTGCAGGTCCACGACCACCGCCATCCGCCTCTGATACTGCCTCAACACCGCAGCCACCCTTTAAAGAACTGATTGACAAACACTTCATAGGACCAGGACCTGTGTGTGTGTGTGTGTGTGTGTGTGTGTGTGTGTGTCAGAGAGAGACAGACAGAGCAGTAGATGGAATTTTGGATTATCATTGTAGAATATGATGCACTAAAAGACAGGTAAGCATTTTAAGGCCAGCAGACTAACCTGTATGAAAATGTTCAAAATGTTTTCAGGTTAAACCGCATGACATCCATGGAGCGTGAGGAGAAAGAGAAGGTGAAGAAGAGGGAGAAAAAGCTGGAGGATGAGGAGACCATGCAACAAGCCACTTGGGTCAAGTACACCTTCCCTATAAAACACCAGGTAGATATACACTCGCGTACTCACCAAAGACGCTCAGGACTGTCCAACTTTACAATTCCTTATACCTGCAATCCATCTTACATGAGGAAATAACCCACAGTTCACTGCAATGTAAAATAAAACATGGTAACAAGAAGCCAATTAGTGACCAGTCGGTGACTGATGTGTAAAGAACTTGTAAAAATTAAAATATCTCTCTTTACCATCACTCTCTCCATTCCCACCACCTTTCACCTGTTGTTCCTTTTTAATCCTTTTTTTTTTTTTTNCTTTTTTTTTTTTTTGCTTTTTTTGTCATTATTTCTCTTTCATGTGAAGGTGTGGAAGCAGAAAGGAGAGGAGTATCGCGTTACAGGCTACGGGGGCTGGAGTTGGATCAGTAAGACTTACGTGCAGCGGTTTGTCCCCAGGTTGCCCGGCAACACCAACGCCAACTACCGCAAAGAACTGGAAGGTCTGGACCAGGACAGATTGGGGCCTAAAATGTTTGGGGTTTTTTTTGTTTTTTGGACTGGTTTTCTCTGTTTA
Source organism: Lucifuga dentata (assembly GCA_014773175.1). Lineage (NCBI taxonomy): Eukaryota > Metazoa > Chordata > Actinopteri > Ophidiiformes > Bythitidae > Lucifuga > Lucifuga dentata. The sequence goes on from VXCM01003552.1 coordinate 120,594, forward strand.
GAGTCTCTTGGACTTGAAGAATGAATTAGGCTCTCATTCAGAAATCCCCAAGATGTTTGTGCGTTAGTTAGCCATCAGTGAGTCACATTAGGTGCGTTTCCATCCAACTGTTTTTATGCAAATGATGAATATGCGCATCAGAAAGTCTGGAAGGAAACAACGATAATTCGCATTAACTCCAAAATGCGCATTAAAAATTTATGCGCTTAGCAGAGGTGGATCAACTGATTATTCGCATAAGACGAAATGTGAATAAAGTGGATGGAAACAGTTTATTAGCATTAAGATGAGGATGCAATGTGCGCTGCCGAGTGAGCATGCGCACACACACACACACACACACAAAAATACACACCTCAGAAGAGCAGGTAGTCGTTAACAAGTGCCTTCAGAACGATGGATAAGTTATTCGTTATATATCCGAAAAACGTATAAATTTTTCACAAATAACTTGACACGCCACGTAAATGATTGTTTTACCCACACTGGAAGTTTCACCAACACACGGTACTTGGTACAGTTAACGTGTTTATAGAGCGCCAACGTGCTATCTTTAGCGTCGTTAGCTTGTTGGCTGCATTTATAAGGCGTGTATAACTGCATACAGGCTGTAATAAGTATTCTTCCACACCAAGGGTTTCATTTAAACTGTGCATGCTGTGTTTTGCTGTGGACATTAGTTTATGTAGGATGAAATCACCTCTGAGATAATTCATAACGTAGTTGATGGAAACGCGCATCAATTTGCATTTCCATTAATCGAATAACCAGAAACGCGCATTAAAAATGCAACTAAGTTGGATGGAAATGCAGCTATTGAGCCTCTCTTTCAGTGTGTCTGGATTTTGTTAAATTGTATTGGGATTTTTCTTTTATTCCCATAACTTCATTGTCAAAGAACCAATCAGAACTCTCACAGTATATATACTTGTTTAATTGTGCGCCCATTAGGACAGGGTGCATGAATGAAAATAACTTAATGTATTTATTGATCAATTTGTAAATGGTGGACTACAAGCTTAAATTATCTGATTCATGGTTATTAACACATCCAGATGTGTTTTTGGGACAGATTTATAATAAAACTCTCATCTTGTCTTCCAAAGATGCCAAACTTGGCAAAAAATGTACCCTGCTGGACTTGAGTCGACCCAGTGTAGCGACAACAGAAGCTCAGGGAGCTGCTGCCGTTAGCAGTGACGAGAGAGATCAACACTCGTCTACCACCTCCAAGCCGTCAACGGACTGCCTGATGTCCGTCGATGACTTGGAGTCTGATGAGAGGATGCAGGAGGAAAAGAAAGAAGACACGGATGAGGAAAAGAAGACAGAGGAATTGTTGGCAGATGATTCAGCCACAAAGAAGGAGGCAGACCCCACGGTGTCGCAGCCAAATGAAGAGCAAAGTATGACAGCATGTAGTAGCATGAAATTCATTTACTTATATAATGTAAATTGTACTTAATCTAAAATGTAAAAAGTGTTTTAAAATTGCCTTAATATTGTGTATACGGCACAATTTTTCATTGGTTTCCATAACATAAAGCTTCTTCATTTTTAATAGTAATGAAAATGGCAGAAATTGCAGGATGAAATGTCTCGTTTATGACGATGGGAGTTACATATGTACCTTTATTTTCCTTCCAGGGACCGTTACTGAGGATGACAAGGCTACTGTGAAGGAGCAGCCAACGGAGGATTCCCCGCGACCCTTTTACTACGATGTAGTGGATGTCAGCAAAGGCTTCCTCACCCGCATTGCCTACAAGAAAAAAGTAAAGACTTCCAAGCTGGACTGCCTGCTAGAGCGCCGTGTCAAGCAATACATTTTGGAAGAGAAGCAGAGGCAGCAGTCCTCTGCCTCCAAACCCCAGACTCCTTCCTCTATTTCAGCCGATCCAGGCCCCGCTCCAAACACTCCAGTCCGGCCACGGTCACCACTCAAGCCCCAGGCTCTCACCCAGAAACAAAGTGCAGCTGGCAAAGTGGAGGAGAAATCTTCCACAACACAAAATCCCGGCCAAGGAGAAGCTGAAATGGAGAGACAAACAGAACTCTCTAAAACTACAGATGAAATTGTCAATCCTTCTCCTGTTCTAGACTCTGTATCCAAAGACAGGTGTGGTGCTGGTGGAGTATTCGCTTCGACACAAAATCAAACCGCCTCCACATCCCTAGAGCTGGAGGCGGACTTATTGAAAAGGACTACAGTGCCCAAAGAAGCTAATTCAGGCAGTTTAATGCAACAGGGTGTCAGGCTGCTTGATGGTGCAGTAGAAGCAGCTACACAAGGAATTTGCAGCTCTTTAGATCAACAAACAACCTATCTTCCATCAGGTGCTACTAAGGCAGGACATATTGAAAAAACAGGGTCCCAGCAACCTGCCTTAAATTTGGATTCAGTACAAAAACACAGTCAAAACACATGTTCTTCTAAACCTGTTCAACAAAGGCCAGAAACTCTAAGCTCTGAGCATTTGATCACAGAGGAAAATGGTACAGGGCCAGAGGAGCACCTAAAAAATAAGCATGGCAATGGACAAGGTAGAACTGAAGGTATTGGGGCATCCCACCCAGTTTCTCCCCTCCCTCAGGTAAATGGCAACGATGGCTCGCAGAGTGAAGGTATGTTGTGTAATTCTGTAGCGACCCCAAATAACGGTGTGCTTACCCAGCCCAAGATGAACAGCTTCACTAAAGCTGAGGAACAAGGGCTGTTTGGCTCGCTGAAGGACTGCATGCAGCAAAAGCCTTTAGTTAATGGAGATTTGGCCCCGGTGAATGATAATACGGTGGTCAGGGGAAAGGATACCAGTCTAGCTCCTAAGGTAGAGAGCAAGGTGACATTATTAGACCAGGACTACCAGCCTTTGCCAAAGGTGGCAAGACTGGAGAACAACATAGAAGCACTTGGAGTTGATACTCAAAGCAATCTACAGCACAACAGCACAGGTGAGTCAGGTGAGACCAAACCCAGCCCCGTGGTCAAAATCATCAGAATGGCTCCTTCTCCAATCCCTTCAGCAGAGGAGTCCAGCCTGAGCGACGGATTTGCAGAGGAGAATAGCAACAGCGGGACAACGGCGCCATTTAAAACCATCATCACCGAGGTAACCACGAGCTCCACGACCACCACAACGACAGTGGTTTCCACAGAGATGAAGGTCAGAGAGCCACTGGATGCATCTGGAGAAATGAAGACTCCTGTTGTTTCGACCACAGAGAGCAGTGCCGTGTCCACGCTTACAACCATGACCAAAACAACCGTGACCAAAATCTGTTCGTCCATGCTTGATAGTCAGTCGGAAGACAGCCAGAGTGAAATAGTGACACAAGAACACAAGACGACGCTCTCAACCTCCGTCTGCACCTCTGACTCCGGTGGTGAAACCTTAGTGGACTCTTCATCGACAAAAGGCCGCATCCGTCTCCTCAAATTCTCCCGCACCAAGAAGACACGTTCAGACTCTGCCCTTCCGTCTTACCGGAAGTTTGTCACTAAGAGCAGCCGGAAGAGTATTTTTGTGCTGCCACACGACGACTTGAAGGTGCTGGCGAGGCGAGGCGGATTTCGCGAAGTGGCCATATTTAGCTACAACGCCAAGCCAGCGCTGGATATCTGGCCATATCCTTCACCCAGGCCAACGTTTGGCATCACGTGGAGGTAAGATCGCCATTCGTCTGTTCTGTTTTTCTTCTGCTCGCGTCTCGCTAAACTATAACTATTAACATCTTTGGTGTTGTTATTAAGACTTTAACAGTCACTCATGTATTAATTGAGCCCTGATGCTCATACTGATCAAACATTAAGTGGTACCATCGATCATATCCACTGAAACCATCTCGTCGCAATTAAGTCCCACTCACTTGATCACTGTGGGGAAATTCGTCCTCCATCCCAGCTGTTAAGTGGCAGTGAAATTATTCTCTAGACCACATATGTCAAACTGAAGGCCCGTGGGCCACATCCGCCCCGTGGTACAATTATGTCTGGCCCATGAGATAATATCTAATTTCTATAATAACTGGCCTGCCAGTATGTAGCATTACGGATACTACAAATCCCAGAATGCACTGCAACAGCCGGTACTTCACTCAACACCAGCAAGCACCAGCTCCCCTCCGTGCCCATCCATTCACTTTTAATGAACTTTAAGCTAGCCCACGGAAGAAACAGCCAAAGGAAGGGTGGATTCTGAAATCAGGCTTTCAGCACAGGTGGAGTTAGAGAAGCTGCTTGCTGCCGTTAGAGATAAACCTGTTAGCCTCGTTAGCAGAGCTGATGTGGCCATAATTAAAGAATATAACATAAGGCATGATCACATTTAAAATATTATTCTCATTTTGGTTGTTGTTGTTAATGAAAAATGAGTGATTTTTAGCTTTCCCTTGAGAAAAATGACAGTTTTCTGGCTAGTTTTGATTGCCTGGAATAAAACTTTTTCATTAGAAATGAGTCAGAAACACTGCTGATAGAGAGGAAGACATAAAAAAAGGATGATGTTGATGTGTTATTTATTTTGAATATGATCTTTCATTTGTCTGTTTTTTCCGTACTTCTGGTTTGTTCTGAGTTCTATAAGACGTGTTGGGAGCAGCGGTTAAAGTGAAGTTCATATTAGTGTATGAATAATTTGTCATAACCTCTGAT
>VXCM01003553.1:8125-31563 GCA_014773175.1 Lucifuga dentata
CCCCCCCCCCCCCCCCCGTATCCTGGTTTGGAATTCCTATTCACTTGTGTGCAGGAGGATGTGGACTGCCGTGTGCTACCTCCATGACTCGTAGTTCTGCTCGTCATTAACTTTGACCTGTTCAGAGTTCAGTTTCACAAGTAGGAGATTAATGCAGCCCTCCCAGATCCTGACCCCCTTTGTGCAGGAACCCCACGAGGAATCGCTTGTGCAGCAGCAGCGAAGAGAATCTAGAATTGTGCTCACTGGAAAGCAGGACCAAGCAGAATCTTCTTTTAAAAGTTATTTTGGGATCATGGATAGATGGATGGTGGATGGTAGGTAGGTAGGTAGGTAGACAGACAGACAGACAGACAGACAGATAGATAGATAGATAGATAGATAGATAGATAGATAGATAGATAGATAGATAGATAGATAATACTTTACATGTCTGCTGCTTGATAATCATTTCCTGTTTCTTAGGTGAATGAGATTTACCATGACGAGTCATTGGGAGTTCATATCAACGTGGTGCTGGTGAGGATGATCATGCTCGGATATGCCAAGGTGAGTCTCAGAGGCTGTTTCTGTTGATTTCCATTCAATTTGAATTATTATTATTTCAAAATTTCACTTTGTAATCCCTTGAACCATCTGGGTGGTATGGTCCTTTAAAAGTCTATTCTTAAATCATTATTAAAAACAATGAATAACGATTGCATAACTTGTATGTTTAAATAACTAGCAACTGAAAAAGCCTCTGTCATCATTTAATTAGAAGATATCAGTGTTTATTTTGTAGTTTTTATTTAGATAATTTGTAAACAGAGGCAAACAGATTATTTTAACATTATTAAGCGTGTTGGTGACACATCCATTAACAAGGAAGTAGATAAGCTAAAGTGAGAAGAGAACATAGGGATCAGCCAGTCTCTTCCTTTACAAAACAAAACTTATTTGCAGGAACATAGTCACAGTGTAGGTACCACATATTTTTTTTCTCTTTATATTTTAGTAAATCTGCCATCTACTTATTATCATTCCAGATGCCTCATGTTCAAGGGCAATACCAGTGATTTTGTATGTTATAGCCAATTAAAAAATACTATCCGCACTCACATTACGTTACTGACAACCAATTTCCAAAACATAAAACCGTATTTTAGTTTTCCCTTTATTTTTGTCAAATCCCCAAATCTTTCAAAATCAAATGTGCAGGTGATACACAAACCTTAAAATTCAATGTTTTGCCTGCTAACACGTACTGTATGTCTGAATGTAGAAGGGATGGTCATTTTTTAATTTCTTGTTAAAAGCCGTCTTCTCCTTGGATATATTTCCTGGACATACATCACCTTCCTTGCAGCTCCGTGTTGGATCGGTTAAATAAAGTTACTTTGGCAAAAAAAAAAAATGTAATAGACGTAGTGTTTGCTGTGATGGATTATGTATCTAAAGCACATTTCAAATCGCTACATGTTGATTTTAATAGTGTGCTGGAAAGAACCAAACCCAATGGAAGTCTGGAAGGTAGGAAAAACAATTCTAAAATTTACAGCTTCAGTAGTATGTTTTTAAAAATGGTTGTCAGTAATGTTAACATGTATGTGAGTTATATATATTGGGCTCAAACATTGCAAAACCACCGATATGGTCCTTTCAGTGTGTTTACAGTGAATACTATGATTACCAACAAGGCTTAACGATCTGTTAATTCTTGCTGTAGTTGCAGGATTTTCGCATCTTTATTTACATGCTCATTTTACTCGTCTAATTACGCCATAACATCTGTTTGAGTCTCACGCCTCCGTCTCTGCTCACCTGGCAGTCCATCAGCCTTATCGAAAGAGGGAACCCATCCCGGAGCCTAGAGAATGTGTGCCGCTGGGCGTTTGTGCAACAGAAAGGCGACCCCGATCACGCCGAACACCACGACCACGCCATCTTCCTCACTCGCCAAGGCTTCGGACCCACCGGGATGCAGGGTAAGACCGAAGGATTCGCTAGCATGAAATTAAAATGCATATGATGACATCAGGCCTTTTAATCCTCTGGAGTCTAAAGTCACTGGTGGATTTTTACATTTTCTATCTAGAATTTTTACTCTATTTTTAAAATTTCCTTCTTTTTTCAACTTTTATAGATTTTTTTAGATCTTTTTCTCTTTTTTTTTGGTAGCATTTCTGTAGTTTTTTTTTTCCTGACTTTCTTATATTTTTTGNTTTTTCTCTTTTTTTTTGGTAGCATTTCTGTAGTTTTTTTTTTCCTGACTTTCTTATATTTTTTGAATAGATTTTTTTGTATTTATTCTATTTTATGTTTATTCCATTTTTTTCTTCAAAACTTATTTATTTATTTTCAATTTTATATTTATTCTTGTTTTTCTACAAAACTTAAAAGATTTAGCTCAGCAGTTTCACCTCATATATGTTCTAGAATTATTTTTATGGAAAGAACAAATGTTTTTTTGCAAACATGGAGAAAATTGGCAGATTTGGTAGAAATTTCAAGATTTTCAGATTTGTCACCCTGTCCAATAACAGATTTTTTTTAATGCAGCAAATGAAAATCAAATTCTGTTAAATTACAAAATTACTTTGGAGCCCAGAGGAAATTGCTCTTTGAGTTTGTCCAACATAATATACATCAGTCAGTGTATTCTGTCTGCTCAATGTTAAATAGGAGCAACTTTATGTTTTATTATTGGCATTAATTGGAAAGAGATTTATATGTGAATGACGAGCGGCGTTTTCCTGTGGTGCAGGGGTTTTTGTTTGCCTGTATTTGTTTGTGACTCTGCAGTTTTGGTGTCAAAATTGCATTTTGCATTGTCAGCAACTCCATACACACATAACATGTCTGTCTTCTGTGCTATTTTTATCCTAAAGGACCATACCGGTGATTTTGCATGCTTAAGCCCAATAAATACTACACACATACACATTATGTTACAAGTTCAAAAACATAAAACCATATTTTAGTTTCCCGGTTATTTTGCCAAATGTTCGAATCTTTCAAATTTGAATGTTCAGGTGAGACCATACCGTGTTTCTCCTGCTAACACATATGTATGATTACAAAAGGCACAACCATTTTAATTTCTATGTAAAAGCCGTCTTCTGCCAGGACTATATTCCCAGGAGGAGACATAAAATGTCTTTCATGCAACTCCGTGTTGGATCGGTTAAATAAAGTTACAGGGACAAAAACCTAATAGACTCATGTTTGCTGTGATGGATTATGTATTTCAAGCATGTTTCAAATCTACAAGTTGATTTAATAGCGTACTAGGATGAACTGAAACCGATGGCAGTCTTGGTGTGAAAAAATACATTTGGAAATTTAAATTTAAAGTAGCATATTTTGGAAAATGATTGGTAGTAATGCAAAATGTATGCAGGTTGTATTTATTGGGCTCAAACATACAAAATCACAGATGCCGTCCTCTAATAGTTGATACTCATTTACAAAATTAAATAAACCCCTTTTATCTTGATGTCTTAAACAGACATTATTGCAAATTATTGGAAAGAGTGCTTTGGATTGTCATGGGTAGCTACAGGGTGAGGGCTCAGATGCAGGTAAAAGCAGATAAATGTGGTAAACAGTCTTTAATTATGACTAAAAACACAGAGCAGGTTGAGAGACAGGTTGAAGATCTTCAAGCCAACAATCCAAAAGAAGCTAAGGCAAAAAAAAAAAGCACAAAAATGATGAACAGACCAAGGTNAAGCCAACAATCCAAAAGAAGCTAAGGCAAAAAAAAAAAGCACAAAAATGATGAACAGACCAAGGTCAGCTTACTAAAAACAACCACGGGAAGGAAAACAGGCAACAGGAACAGATAACAGTGAACCACTGGAATCACAGCATCAAGCAAACAAGATAATCTGGCACAGAAGAAAGGGAAGTGGCCAGTAGATGGAACTGGCTGATGACTGGATTGAACGCAGGTGTGGAGATCAGGTGAGTTAGAAATGGAGGGAAATTCAGGGCATTGAGAATAGGTGATGAGATCAGATGACTGTGACAGGAAGAGAGGCTCAGTGATGGCTGGTAGACAGAGAGTGAACTGCAGATTTATGACACAGGGTGCAATCTGAAGCCCTTATTTCATCGTTCCTCACTCCTCTCGTGACCCAAAAACCAGTCTGGTCCACCATCTTTAAGGATGTCCCAAACTCTTATTTCTGCTCTGAGGATGGAGGAGCTTCATCAGGGAGACATGAGTGAGGAAACACGAGATGATCCTACAGGAAGTCTGTTACCCGACAGACACACTCCTTTACTGGAAGTCTGTTTCTGATTGGACAGATCTGCTACAACTGATCTGGTACACTGACACGCATCTTAATATGACCTACTCATGAGTTTCATCAAACATGTGAACAGAAAAATAACAGCAACATCTCAGGTTTAAAATGACTCTGATTATTGATGTTTAATTTTGTCTGATTGATCATCTGTTTAAAACGACTGGATGTGTGTTCCNACTCTGATTATTGATGTTTAATTTTGTCTGATTGATCATCTGTTTAAAACGACTGGATGTGTGTTCCATGCAGCTTTGCACGATAAAGAATCATAAAACAATAAAACGCTCTTATATCGCCAGATTATACTGTCACATTGTTCTGGACGTTTGTCAAACTGTCCATGTTAATTGTTACAGTAATAATCAGAGGAGAATATTTCATTATTTTATTATCTTGTAGAAACTAAAACACAGCAGCTCCAAGCTGATCAGCTGTGTGACAAGTCACGTCGCTTCAGATGACGCTTGAGGAGCGAGGATGTTTCATTTCTCTTAAATCGTCGTTCCTCAGCTCCTCTGTCCTCACTTCTTTTCCTCGCATCTTCAGTGGGCAGGGCTAAGACGCGAGGAAAAGACACAAGTGAGGGAAATGTGGAAATGAAATAAGAACTTGGAACGCAGCAATGGAAAGGAACAAGAGTTTTGGAACGCACCAAAAGATGTGTTGCAGGAAGTATGTAGCCATTAAGCTAAAGCTAAATGGATTGGAATCAAATCTTCCATGATGGATTATGTATATCATACAAGTTAGATTTTAATATCGTACTGTAATGGCAGTCTTGAAAGTAGGAAAAACAATCTAAAATGTACTGCTAAAGTAGCATATTTTGGGAAATAGTAGCTAGTAACATAATGTGTATGTGGATTATGTATATTGGGCTCAAATGTGCACGATCACCGGTATGTTCCTTTAAATACTACGCGATGATGAAATATAATGCATCTATAAAACTTCTACAAATAGCCACAGTATAAAGTAAATGTTTTTGTTGTATTTTAGCCAGAGAAACCTGAAGGTGTGATTATAGTCCTGTGGCTAGTTCAGGCTCCACACGACCGCCATGTAAATGGCTTTCAGCTTTTCCTCCAATTTGGGACAGTAGGTGTGTCCCAAAATGCACCAAAATGTCTCCTCCCCTCCATCCTCCTCTTCTCTGTTGTCCCAAAGCTGGAGGAAACGAGCGGAGGAGCTTTGTTTTTTTTCCTCCAGACGTCTCCTCCTGTGGAGGATACATGCATGTATCCTTTCAGGAAGTGTTTTTAACAGTTCAGCGTGACATCACTGTGGCCACACCCTAACCCCACCCATCAGTGCTGATCAACAAAGACAAACTCAGGTGAAGTCCTGCCTGTCAGACGTGGATTTCTTCATGAACAAACACATTTTCTGTGATTGTTTCAAACTACAAACCACCGTCATTTATTAGAAAACCCAAATCTGCAGATATGTTTAGCAACATAAAAATGTATGAGTGACTTAAGTAGAATTACAGTTGGGACAAAATTTCCTGAATTTTTCCACATATATGAATATGGCTATTAAAAGATGACTGAAATCACCATCACATACGTGTGTGTGGAGATGCAATCAGCGTTGCAGAAAGAGTAAAAGCTGTGATTGGACACTTCATCATCGATGGACGTCGATATGATGATGAAGAAGGAAACATAATTGTCCCAATTCTCATGTCCTCCTGTTCCTCTCCTCCCCTCACACTTCCAGGTAGGAATGGAGGAAAGAAAAAGAAAGGAGAGGAGGAAAATACTTTGGGATGCATCTTGAGTAACACCTTCATTTACCAGGAGAAACTGGGCTTATTCCATGATTCTTGTGGAAAGCTGAATTGTTCCCACAATGCCACTTCAGCTCACATGGTCGTTTTGACAACGGGAGCCTAGATACATAGACGGAGCATTTCAGGCTGTCGAGCCACACAGTAGCCATGAATCAAGCCCCACATGCTGCCATGTAGACTCGTAGGATTGTTATTACCTCCATTGGAAACCTTGCATCATTTCCTGGAACCAAAAAAAAAAAAAAAAAAAACAAATTAAAAATGAATTGGTTATCATGTTTATTTACATACTCACTGTCATGCATCTCTATTCCAGGCTTATGACAGAACATAAAGTGATTTATAATGAGAAATATTGTAGCTGTTGTGTTACCGTGTATTTCCACTTCACAGGGAGAAGTAAACCAAATCTGATGCCTTGTGTAAAAAAAAAAAAAAAAAAAAAAAAAAGAAAAAAGTCACTCATCTGCAGCAGCTCTCACATACAGCAGTCTCATTTTCCTGGATTATTAGCAGATGATGGCTTTGTGTTTTCCTGTTGGATCATGCCAGCCAATTATTTCTGCGCTTTCTGGGGCAAACAGCATCAGCGCAGAAACTTCCCTTCAGCCAATGTTAGATGGAGAGAAGCGAAGTGTCATTAAGCATCCCTGTTGGAGTGTGACATGTTTTGAAAAAGACAAATTTTCCCAGGATGAAATAAACCTCAGCTGACTGGATTTTAGCCCACAGATAGTGATAAACGGGTGGAATCGAATCCATCAAATCTAATCCAGCAAACACCAAAAACAAGCAGAAGCCGGATCTGGATCTTTCGTCAATTTCTAAGTGAGGCTTCCTGCAAACCAAACGCATTCAGTCAATTAACATCAGATTAGCTTTAAGCTCCATCTCTTTTGACTTTTATATGAAAAAATAATCCTTCAAAACACTCTGTCTGATATTATAAAAAATCAGATTTCTCTCGGTGCCTGACACTTTTAGGAGGAACTCTTTGGTGCAAAACTGTAATAAACACACTGAAAAAGGATGAAGACGATTGGGAAGATACTCTTTCTTATCAGCCGTATGCAGATGAAAAGTCACTTTTGCGAGTAGGAACTTCAACAACACGCATTTTGGATATATAAATATTAATATGAATTTGTCTTCTGTGTGTGTTAAACATTTCTCCTGTTGCTGACGGCATGGTTCCAGCTTTTTGGGTTGTTTTCTGTATAAAAACTAGTGGGATTTTTATACAAATTCTAAAGGCAAGGCAAATCTATTTCTATAGCAGCATTCAAACACAAAGGCAATTCAAAGTGCTTTACACAAACAAAATGCATTAAAGCAGCATTTAAAAGACAATAAGAACAAATTAAAGCAACATTCAAAAGATAATAACAAAATAAAGCAACATTTAAAAACCAAGAGTAAAATAGGATAAAGTAAAAAATGAAATTAATGAAGTAGTGAAATAAATGAATGAAGTAAAATTAAATAAAATAATCTATGGTGCAGTTACAGCGTGAATTAACTGGCCACAGATTGAACTGCAGTACCAACATTTAATTTGGTTTAATTAAAAGCAGTGCTAAAAAGAAAAGCTTTAAACCTGGTTTAAAAGAGTTTCCACCTGGAGCAGATCTGAAACCTTCTGGAAGTTTGTTCCAGAGTTGTGGAGCATAAAAATTAAATGCTGCCTCACCATGCTTTGTTCTGACTCTGGAACAGAAAGCAGAACCAGACGACCTGAGAGGTCTGGAGGCTTCATACCACAGAATCATGTCAGAGATACATTTTGGTCCTGAGCCATGCAGAGCTTTATAAACCAGTCAGAGTATTTTAAAATCCATCCTTTGACACACAGGCAGCAGGTCAGGGATCTGAGGATGGAGTGATGTGATCTGCTTTTACAGTAGTCCAGCCTGCTGAAGATAAATGCTGCACAAGTTTTTCTTGGTCTTGCTGAGACATAAATCCTCTTAATCTGGCTGTATTTTTAAGGTGATAGTAGGCTGATTTTGTTATTGTCTTGATGTCGCTGTTAAAGTTTAGGTCTGCATCCGTGTCTTGAGTTAAAGGTTTTTTGGTTTTTCTGACCCACATATAATCGAAATAAATGGAATAATATGATCATAAGGCTTAAAGGGCTATACCGGCAACTAACTGCATACACCAAATCATAAAGCTGTATTTTAGTTTTCTTGTTATTTTATCAAGTCCTCTAATCTTTCAAACTCAAATGTTCAGGTGATACATCCACCTTAAAATTAAATATTTCACCTGCTAACATTTTTGTACAATTGTAGAAGGCACGCTCATTTTAATTTCTCTGTAAAAGCCGTCTTCTCCTCTGACTATATTTCCTGGTGGAGAAACACATCCAATTCTGTGCAGCTCCATGTTGGATCAGTTACATAAAGTTACTTCGGCAAAAAAACCTAATTAACTTTGACGTAGTGTTTGCTGTGATGGATTACATATCTCAAGTGTGTTTCAAGTCTCTACAAGTTGATTTTAATAGTGTNTTTGCTGTGATGGATTACATATCTCAAGTGTGTTTCAAGTCTCTACAAGTTGATTTTAATAGTGTATTGGAACAAAATGAAACCAATGGCAGCTTGAAAGGTAGGAAGAACAATTCTGAAGTTTACTGCTCCACTGGTATGTTTTGGGAAATGGTTGTCAGTAACATAATGTGCATGCAGGTTGTATAGATTGGGCTCAAACATGCAAAATCACTGGTATTGTCCTTTAAGTCAACACACGCACGCGCGCACACACACACACACACACACACATACATACATATATATATATATATATATATATATGAATTTTTAAGTTAGGAAATGGCTGTAAAAAAAAAAGTATGATGGTCTGTCATAAGATTCATTTTCCTGCTGCATATTTCACTCAGTGTTTTAAAGTCTTTATTTAAAAACCAGGTAAATTTGAAGTTTAAGATTTAGATAATTTTAAATACATTTACTGTAAATTCAGATTTGATCACAGTGACCCTCTCTTACCTCTCTTTTGAGTTGTACTGTCAATCACACAAAGGGACATTATGGTTCAGTCGACACTAAGGACATCACAAAACACCTGCTTTTCCCTGAAATCACGTATTTCCCCAGACTGAAGCTCACACACTTGAGTTTTGAATGCTTTTAGAAATTTGTTTTGCAAAAGTGAAAATGTAATAAAACCCAGGACGGCTAAAAACTGGCTTAGAGTGAAAAGCAAATGTATTTAATGTCATGCAAATTTACACGTTTCTAAATACATCCCATAATTTAGACTCTTTTCCCATTCTGCTGCATCCTGCAGGTTATGCTCCGGTAACGGGAATGTGCCACCCAATCCGGAGCTGCACGCTCAACCACGAAGACGGCTTCTCCTCCGCCTTCGTTGTCGCCCATGAAACCGGACATGTGTAGGTTTCTGTTGTTGCTGTTGTGTGTGTGTGTGTGTGTGTGTGTGTGTGTGTGTGNTTTTTTTTTTTTTTTTTTTCCTCTGATCTCTATGTTAAATGACACTGACCTTTAAGCAGATTTGGCTTTGGGCATCCTGACAGGAAGTATGAGCTCCTTTAACTTCATGCTTTGTTTTTCATGCACATATATTAAAAAAAACAAAACAAAAAACAGTAGCTTAGCCATTTGTTTTCTCACCCTGCCCCTCTATCCAAGCTTTGAATAAAGAGAGAATGATATAGACCATGTATGACCCCCCCACCCCCCTCTCAAATTAAGCTTATCATCATTAGGATTGGAGTGGGGGGGGGAATGGCATATGACTTTAGACTCCAGCCCACTGCAGTGCCATATTATTGGTTGTTGGTTGGTTGGTCTTGAACATTTTGAGTTTGAGAGACCTTTATTCCTGTTCTCTGGTGAATTTTTTTATTATTATTCACATAAATCATGAATGAACAAACTGTCAAAAATATGTATCTACCCTTCCTTAAGTAAAGTAAGAATTTCCCCTGTAGCCTTTGAATAAGACAAATGTAACTTAGCATACCTGTAACCTATTGATTGAACTGATTTTATCTTCAAATTTTGTCTTTTAACATACTACATCACTTATTTTACAGCAAACTCAACATCATACTGTGCATTCACTGATACTGTCGCTATTACAGCAGTTATGCTAACCTGCTAACATCAACCCGCTCCACACACTGCCACACGTCTCCTCTCTTTCTTTTCTTCTGGATTCTGGATCCAGAATATGATTCAGATCACTTCTGAAATTGAATCATTTTTTTTTTTCAGCATTATCTATTGGTCTCCCTAATTTCATCCTAATCCGTCCATATATTTTTGAGATATGCTGATAACAAACAAACGATGGTTCATTTGTTTGTTAGCAGGATTGTTGAAAAAGTTATCAATTTTGATTAAACTTGGTAGAAGTTTGGGGCATATTCAATTTTGGCTGATCCAGGAATTATTGAAATATCTCATGAACATGGGCAAGTTCATTTTGAAATATTTTTTGTTAATTTCCTCAAAAAATAATACACCAATTCTTATGCTTTATTTCAAAACTAAAGATGTTCACTGCAGTTGGCCTTTTAAATATTTCAGTTTCTGGACAGAGAGTGAGTTTGTTCATCTTTTGGATGCATTGGAGGAAATTATTTACAGGAGGGCACATATGTACATACATGACGCAACCTCACGGCCGATAATCATCAGTGTAAAAATTTTTGTTTTTTTTTACTCCTGTGGGAGTTTTTGAAATGTTTGCATACCGCTGACCTCACATCAATCTGTGTCGGCAGGTTGGGCATGGAGCACGACGGCCAAGGTAACCGCTGCGGGGATGAGACGGCGATGGGAAGCGTCATGGCTCCTCTGGTGCAGGCCGCCTTCCACCGCTACCACTGGTCCATGTGCAGCGGACAGGAGCTGAAGAGATACATCCAGTGAGTCAAAGGCTGATTTATACAACCTGTACATGCAACCTGTTTCTGATGTTTTGCTCACGTGACATGTATGGTATATGCTTCCTGAAGATGAAGAATCAAATATTTTCAGATCCGTTTTGGGCCACGCGCATATGTGGAAATAAATCGGATACGTATTGGATATCCGCCAACGCGACTGCAATCTAAATACACAAATCCGAATTTCCTCACCATTCCAACTTCTACGTATTGACTTTATCTGCATATGAATGATGTAAGCGATCTATACGAATCTGAAAACAAAAATGGAGGACATATATATAATAATTATCTCGTGCACACGAGATAAACCCGTGTAAATACAGGAATTGGATATGCGTCACTTAAAAAAGAAAATGTAATATGCTGAACAAAAAATTGGATTTAGGCAAAAGATCAAAATTGAGCAAAAATTTAGAATCACTTGTCATTTAAGTAGTTCTTGCTATTTTATTCAATAATAATGTTTTTTTAATTATAAGAAATGAAACACCAAAGTGTATTTTAAGATGTTCTATTTAGTATTTCAAATATTTGGGGAGGGAAAAATTTTTCAAAGATAAATAACACTTATTTTAGTGATTTCTCATCAAAGTTTCCACCTTTTCTAGAGCATCAGAGAATAATCTAGAATTTCCTAATAATCTCTGGAACACATACAGCTTCTCTACNTTTCTAGAGCATCAGAGAATAATCTAGAATTTCCTAATAATCTCTGGAACACATACAGCTTCTCTACATTAATTTGGAACCATCTACAACTCATGTCATGATTCTGGACAATTGGAAAATGTCTTCATTTTTCTTACAAATTACTTCAAACCTATGTAGGTGCATAAGGCTAGTAGAATCATTTTATACATACCGTACCTGTGAAACAAAACTAGTTTTACATGACTGGAAACATTGATTCTCTGTGAAATTCACGAGTAATTCCAAACTTTTGAGAGTAGTGTAAATAAATTTTTCTCACCTTGTATCTTAACAGCACGTACGACTGCCTCCTGGACGATCCATTCAAACACGACTGGCCGCAGCTTCCAGAACTTCCTGGAATCAACTATTCCATGGACGAGCAGTGTCGATTTGACTTTGGAGTGGGTTATAAGATCTGCACCTCAGTGAGTATCAACTGCACTCAGTGACTGTCACCAGTACGTTTGAGCCCAATATATCCAAAAGTCCAAATACTGTTGCACCTTGTTCAGTCCTAATCAATCATTGGAAACAGGTGCGTCATCTCTAATCAAATTGAATACATGGCCGCAATGTGAGAGCAGAGATCCGATGTATCGATTCTCTTGTATTTTGTGAATTCTAGTCTAATTCTGCATTACTGTATTTTTTTTATTATATGTCATGTGAATGATATTTATATTTGCCTATGATGACTTTTTGCATGCTTTTCCTGTGTATATATGTGCTTTTTTATTATGGGAGTGTAACATTGGGTGGTGACTCATGGTCACATCATTAGGCTTCCAGACCAGCTGAACACGCATTCCTAAGACACTGAGGAAGATGTAACATCGAAACGTTTGTCTTCAGGCATAATTTTTGCACTTTGCACTGTCTGCACTTTGTGGTGAGCTGAATAAATGCTGTGAAGAGGAGTTTCTCCTTGGATTTTATAGTGTGCAGATCTCTCTCACTTGTGGCCATGAGCCCAAGTAATAAAACAATTAAACATATGTGTTACATAAGACCTGCCACAATGCTAAATTTTAATTCTTTTGTCTCCATATATGGTTCCCATTTTTGTGGTCAGGAGTTTAATAAAAATGAAATGAAATAAAATGAATGGAAATACAAAATCTGATGTTGTTCTCATGTGGATGAGTCTGATTGCATATTTATAAACTCTGTAGAAGCTTGTTGAATGCAGCAAAACAGATTCATGGATTTGTTCCTTGTCTTCATGTTTTACCACAGAAAATGAGCATTTTGCAGAGGAAAGGCCTGCAAAATTGTCAAAAGTGGTTATTGTAGATTTCAAATTTGCAAAATATGCATTTTTTTAATGCTGTTTTAATGCTTTTTTACGCTGCTGGTAGCCATTTTCCAAAAAATAAAACCATATTTTGGTGTTCCTATTATTTTGCAAAATCTCCGAATCTTTCAAAATCAAATGTTCAGCAGATACACCACCTTAAAATTCAATGTTTCGCCTGCTAATACTTATGCTCGATTATGAAGGAGGTGTGGTCGTNCCACCTTAAAATTCAATGTTTCGCCTGCTAATACTTATGCTCGATTATGAAGGAGGTGTGGTCGTTTTTAATTTCTCGATAAACTCCATCTTCTCCTCGGACTATATTTCCTGGCAGAGAAATATGTCTTCTTCCATGCAGCTCGTTTGTTCAGCTTTGTTCCTTATACCCTGGTGAGGGGACTATAGGAAAAAATTAAAAGAATTAAAATAATTTTTTTAAAAAAAGCTCTGTGCTGAATTGGTTAAATAAAATTACTTCAACAGAAAAACCCTAATAGATGTGTTGTTCATTGTGATGGATTATGTATCTCAAGCATGGTTCTAGTCTTGACAAGTTGATTTTTATAACATACAGGAATGAAGCCAATGGCAGTCTGGAAGGTAGAAAAAAAATCTAAAATTTACCCCTAATGTAGTATATTTTAGGAAATGGCTGTCAGGACCGTAGTATGTATGCGATTGCATATATTGGGCTCAAACATGCGCTATTGCTGGTATGCTCTTTTAACATCCTTTTATTTTCTGTATTTCAGTTCCGCACGTTTGATCCATGTAAACAGCTGTGGTGCAGCCACCCAGACAATCCCTATTTCTGTAAAACCAAGAAGGGGCCTCCTCTTGACGGTACGGAGTGCGCTCCTGGAAAAGTGAGTTCGATCTGTGACATATTTCCCATGGTTGGATTCTGGAAACATTACTAGGTACATCTAGAAAAGAGCCTTTTTTTTGTCTGTGTTTGACTTACTTTTCTTCTCTCTCCTCCGTTTCTCTCTTTCACCCTGGGGTCTTCTCCAGTGGTGCTATAAAGGTCACTGCATGTGGAAAAACCCTAATCAGGTGAAGCAGGATGGTGCCTGGGCATCCTGGAGCAAATACGGCTCCTGCTCGCGCTCCTGTGGAACTGGGGTTCGCTTCCGGACGCGTCAATGCAGCAGCCCAGCGTGAGAAGCCGACACAGTAAAACACATATTTGGTGGTCTTATGGACAGTTGGTAAAGGTGCATTCACATGTTGATGGTGTGCAGTAGACAAAAAACCGGATGTTCCATTTTTTTCAATGAGAGTCAAGTCAAATTTATTTGTAGCCCAGTACATACAACATTTCAAAGGGCTTTACAGACCCACTTTAGTGGTTCCCGACCAGCCCAAGCTCTCTAAGAAGACAAGGATAAACTCCCTAAAAACCTTATTGTATAAGGAAAATGGAAGAAATCTTGGAAGAGGCAAAGAGAGATTCCTTCTCCTCAAATGACCGGGTGTGCACCTATTGCACACCCGGTGCAATAGTAGGTGTAGAAACAGGTAAATTACATTTTAAAAAATTAAATTAATTACATAAATTAATTCCTGAAGCTGAGCTTCAGGACCCTGTCACTCACACAAGTGTGGTTGATGGGGTCCATGTATCCAAAAAGAGAGAGAAATGAATTAGCAAGATGTGTAAGGGAAACGACAATTAGCAAAAGTCACGTGAGAATGAAAAACGATAAATAAATGCTGAGCCCCATCCACCTGCTACATTCTCACTGCTGACCTAGCATAGACATAGCTAAGTCTAACTAAACCTAGCATAGACATAGGCTGAGCTAAATCTAACTAAATCAGCTAAGCCTAGCATAGACATAGCTAAGTCTAACTAAACCTAGCATATATGTAGGCTGAGCTAAGGCTAGGTAGACCTAGTATAGACATAGGCTGAGCTAAGGCTAACTAAACCTAGCATAGACATAGGCTGAGCTAAGGCTAAGTAAACCTAGCATAGACATAGGCTGAGCTAAGGCTAACTATCTGGTGCTGCGTTCTGCTGCAGTTGGCGGTAGTGTGGATTTTCTACCATCGACATGTGAATGCACCATAAAAGTGAGGGTGGAAATAGTGCAGGTGGATGATTCAGATTTGTAATGCCAATGAAAAGCTTCATACTGACATCACGCTTTTTCACATAGGAAAGAATAGCTTTAATTTTGGAGAATTTCCCTGCTTAAAATGATACATTAAAAAAAAACACACACACAATATATCAGCTATTGCCCTGAAAATCCATAAAATGGTCTCATACATTTATTACACATTACCGTGTTGCAGGAGTTACCAAAATAATGCTAACATTTTGTGGAAGAGGGAGCCAAAAGTAATTTTAAAAATGAACAAATTGTTAAAATATGGCCACAATTTAACTAAAACGAGGGAACAAGTTGATAAAACGTGCACGTATTAATGAAGCATGAGAAAGAATTCATAATATGTGGCCTTTTTTTTTTTTCTTTTTTGATGTCATATGGTGGAGCTTTGAATAATTCGTTTTTTCACGCGCACTTTGTTTTCAGGTCTTTAGCCATCACTCTTTTATGAATTCTGCTACATGTGGTAACATCACTTTTACAGCAGGATTCATTTTAACTGTTATAAAGAAATGCTCAGCAGGATTTTTGATTTATTTCTCTCCCTTCAGGCCTTCCAATGGCGGCCAGGACTGCCCGGGAGTAAACTACGAGTATCAGCTCTGCAACACGGACGACTGCCCCAAACATTTTGAGGATTTCAGAGCCCAGCAGTGCCAGCTCCGCAACTCCCACTTTGAGTTCCAAAACACCAAACACCATTGGATGCCATATGAGCATCCTGATGGTAAGCCAGGAAAAATGTCCAAACGGTGTTGTGCTGTGTTTACCTCATGGGTCCCTTAGGCTGGATTTACGCTACAAGTCTTGATGCTCCATTCCGATATTTTGCCTGTCTGATTTTTTTGTTCAGCGTATTTACATTTTCTTTTTTAAGCAGCTCATATCTGATACCTGTATTTACACACTTTGATCTGTAGCAGCAGGATGCAGCTACGCATGCTCACATTTCTGAGACGGTGTAAAAAAAACCACTTCAGTGGACTAAGATGAGAGAACTATTTAAAATCTGATCAGCGGGTTAAAACTTTCACATACAGACAGAAACATCTGATATGTCATGTAAGCATTTATCACCAAGACTCTCACATCAGGACACGTATTTTCATCAGGCGATCACAGAGGAGAAGTGGGTGGAGCTGGAGTTTGCTGCTGTAACACAGCCTGTTATCACACACTAACACATCTATTTGACATAAACACACATCAGCATGTCTGATATATATTGTATATAGTATGTCCTCCATTTCTGTTTACAGAGAGCGGTCATCATATTGATCGCTTACATCATCCATATNTAGTATGTCCTCCATTTCTGTTTACAGAGAGCGGTCATCATATTGATCGCTTACATCATCCATATGTGGATAAGGTAAAACATTGCGTAGGAGTTGGAATGGAAATGGCGAGGAAATTCCGATCTGTGAATTTAGACAGAAGTTGCATTGGCACATATCCGATATGTATCCGATTTATTTCCACATATGTGGCCCAAAGTGGCCCGAAACGGATCTGAGAATATCCGATTCCATGTGGCTTTTTACCATTTACAACTTCAGGAAGAAATCTGACACGTTACACGTGACAAAAGATCAGAATCAGGTCACATGTACGTGGTCGTGGAAATGTAGCCTTAGAAGCAGCATGTTGTTGGCAAAATGATTATATGATTATTCCAAGAAAAGAATATGTAGGATGGAGATCAGCCAGTACAGAAGAAAAGCAGCAAAGCAGAGTAGCTGCATGGGAGGTTATGTTTTCACCATGCACGTGTGACGGCGGCAGTGGGGGCGGCTTGTAATTGCTTTGTACTCCTGCCCCTCAAAATGTTTGTGCACGTCCCTGGTTTTCACCCTTGTTTGTCAGCAAGATACCTCAAAAAGTAACAGATGGATTTCAATGACATTTTGTAGACGGTGAGAATGGGTTAAAGAAGAGCTGATTAGATTTGGAGGCATGATTAATCTCTCATTACTGTCTTTATACAGACTCGCTAATTAACACCACCCAAGCTTAAAATTTGCCCTTTCTGATAGATCACTGCTGTGCAAATATAAGAGTCTCTTGAATTTTCTGTCCTTTATCAGAGATTCACTTTCGTCTGGCTTCACCCCCCATTGAGCTGTTTGTGACTGATTTTTCATTTTGCATTTTGAAAGTCAGTCAAGTAGAAACGAAGTAGAAAAACCCACTGAGAAACCGCAGGGAGGTGAAGCTGCCATGCTGGAGCCCATAAAGGAAGCTTTAGAATTTTTCAGATTACTAATATGCCATTCGAGTTTGACATTGTGGTTTGAAATTGAAGGTCTGTATAGTTTTATAGAGGATCCTTCTACATTTTATGAGTATTTATCAGTTGGCATCATTATCATCACTAATATCTGTGGGTTTCAGTTTCAGTTTTTGCCTTTGGCCACCAATCTACGGATCCCCTCATGTGATATCTGGGAAAATAAAATGGATATCATAGCCACGTATTACGAATTCATTCCCACGACTTATTAACACATGCACACGTTTTATTATTTGTTCCCTTGTTTTAGTTAAATTGGGGCCACATTTTACCAATTCCTTCAGTTTTTTCAATTGCTCTTCCTTGTGAAAACTGCTGTCAGCTGTTAATTTCTCCAAAATGAGACAATGAAACTTGTAGTCTGAAAGATGCTGAATCAAACCATATCAGTTTTATTAACTGTTGATGGACATTTCAATTTTTAGAGCATATTAAAAAGCCAGTTTAAATGACTGTTCAAACCTGAAATGCTGGATGTCATTTTTTTTTTTTTTANTATTTTTTTTTTTTTTAATTTGTGTACTCGTGTAGCCAGTAAGTGTTTGTAATAAATCTGTAATGTCTTTTTATGGAATATTTTGTGGTTGATTGTGACAAATGAAGTGTAATAAACTCACACATAATCGCTTCCAACAGCATCAAAGTGTTTCAAAGTGGTTACCATAAAGTTCGGAGAGTACGCAAGTGATTTCCCTGACTTCAAACTTGCGATAGGTGGCTGGCAAAAGAATACTTTAAAAAATGAGCAAATTATTAAAACATGGCATTAAAACTTAAACCACAGTAGATGGAACTAAACAAGATAAAACTGGTAAAATGTGGCCATGATTTAACTAAAACGAGGGAATAAATAATAAAACATGTGCACCTATTAACGAAGCACAGGAACAAATTCATAATACATGGCCACGATTTCCAGTCTTTTTCTGTCTGTTGTATGAGTGGCTCTGTACCAATCAGTATCTCTAAAAAAAATGGAAAATGTTAAACATCAACCTTCATAAAAAATGCAAAAATGCACACGAAAAGCTTTATTACAAAACTGACATGGCTCATTTTGTAAAACAATATGAGAAAACATGAGGATTCGAATCGTGAATCGCACGGGAGTTATTTGAATTGTGAAAGAAATTTTTTAAGTGAATGAAAACTGTTTCGCTGTTATTTATTTTTTTAATAACCTGTGGTCTCGTTGTAGCCAATAAGAGATGCCATTTGTACTGCCAGTCTAAGGAGACGGGAGACGTGGCGTACATGAAGCAGCTGGTGCATGATGGGACACGATGCTCCTACAAGGATGCCTACAGCATCTGCGTGCGAGGAGAATGTGTGGTGAGCAACAAATATGACAAATTGTTTTATTATTTTGTCAAATGAATTCTGGTGTATTTGCATGCCGTTACTATTGTAGCATTAAAAGACAATACCGGTGGTTTTGCATGTTTGAGCCCAAAGTTATGAATGAAACACTGCGCTCAACTCCAATGCATCAAGCCGGGTGCTGAATCCTCAAAAGATTCAATTAAACAAAATAAGTAGGACATTAAGCCAATTATTTCTTGATAATTTATTCCACAAATGTTTCTGGCGGCCACACTTCTTCAGAGTAACCATAGTAACCAGAGTACTCTGCACGCTGAAGAAGGGCAATTATGTTTAATTGAGCCTAAAACATATACAATCCGCATCCATGTTACGTTACTGACAACCATTTTTCAAAATCTTCTAGTACAGTGGTAAATATTAGAATAGTTTTTACTACCTTCCAGGCTGCTATTGGTTTAGTTCATGCTACTATGCTAATAAAATCAACTTGTAGAGACTTGAAACATGCTTGAGATACATAATCCATCACAGCAAACGATGTGTCCATTGAATTTTTTTGTCGAAGTAACTTTGTTTAACCAGTCCAACATGGAGCTGCACAGAAGACAGTGTATGTCTCCGCCAGAAAATATAGTCCCAGGAGAAGACAGCTTTTACTGAGAAATTAAAATGAACGTCCCTTCTAAAAGTGTTAAAGCTGAATCATACTTTCCACGCGGACATTCACATGGACACAAACCGACACACAAATGTTATAAGCAGACACATAGAGCTTTTATACTCTGCATATCTTCTCATTGCCCCAAACTGCTATTTAATCATTATTACCCCAATCTGTCGGAATCACATGTATCAAAAACGGCTACCAGCACAGCTACCATTTTGAATCGTCTGCACAGAATTACAAAATCTGGGATATGCATGGATGGACGAACAGCTGCATTCTTTCTCTGTGACGTCATTTTGTTGCTTCAAGTATAAAACAAGCTTTAGATTTCGAAATGTTGAATTTTAAGGGGCGTATCACCTGAAGATTTGATTTTGAAAGATTAGGGGATTTGAAAAAATAACAGGAAAACTAAAATATGGGTTTATGTTTTGGAAATTGCCAGTATAACGTAACGTGCACACTGGTATATTTTTTGGGCTCCAATGTGCAAAATGACCGGTATGGTCCTTTAAATCTAAAAACTGCCAATGTCACAAGACTGTAGTGTTTTATAGAGGATTTTAAAATCTGGGAAGACAAGAAGTCGTGTTCAGATGATGTCTCTGCATGTTTGAGTCATCTGGACAGTCGTTGGACAGGATTCATATCAAAGCTTTTAATTTTTATCATTTTCTCAGGCTAAAAAGCATCTCAGCTCGCATACATCTGTCTGCTTGTTTTTTGGGTCTCTAGAAAGTTGGCTGTGACAGAGAAATTGGCTCCAGCAAAGTTGAGGACAAATGCGGGGTTTGTGGTGGTGACAACTCGCACTGTCGCACCGTTAAAGGAACCTTCACCCGAACACCAAAGAAAGCCGGTAAGGACGCGTGGAACTGATACAAACACAGATTCTCTTTATACAATTAAGACTTTTCCATATTTTTTCATTAATGAGCTTTCTTGATTCATTTCTTAAAGGATCATACAGGCGATTGTGTATGTTTGAGTTCAATATATACAATCCATATACACATTATGTTACTGACAACCATTTCTGAAATACACTACTTTAGTGGTAAATTT
Organism: Lucifuga dentata; assembly: GCA_014773175.1. Lineage (NCBI taxonomy): Eukaryota > Metazoa > Chordata > Actinopteri > Ophidiiformes > Bythitidae > Lucifuga > Lucifuga dentata. Next base: position 28,625 of record VXCM01003553.1, read on the forward strand.
CAGATTGTTTTTCCTGCCTTCTAGACAGCCATTGGCTTCAGTTCATTCCAGTACAATATTAAAATCAACTTAGAGAGACTTGAAACATGCTTGAGATACATAATCCATCACAGAGAACATGACGTCTGTTAGGTTTTTCTGCCAAAGTAACTTTATTTAACACGGAGATGCACAGAAGACAACGTATGCCTCCACCAGGAAATATAGTCCCAGGAGAAGACGGCTTTTACAGAGAAATTAAAAATGACTGCCTTCTACGATCATGTGTGTTAGCAGATGAACATTGAATTTTAAGGTGGTTAAGGTTTAAAATACAGATTTAGGTTCGTAAAATGTTTGGCAGTAACGTAATGTACAGCGTAATTATATGGAAAGTATTGAGCTTCATCCAACAAAATAAATGCCACAATTTAATCAATTTGATGCGAAAGGCTTCATCAACAGGGTGTGAGTTTGAAAAATATTATCAATGCGTGAAATATTTGCACAAATTATTTGCCACTGGTGTGTAAAGACCTTAACCTTCTGGAGTCTAAAGCCACTTTTGATACATGGTTTGTTGATTTTTGGAGACTTTATTTTATTTTATAGAATCTTATAAAAATCAAGTAGAAAATTGACAACTTTTTCATGATTTATTTTAGATTCTTTTGTAAAATTCTTTTAAATTGTAAGGTTTTTTTTTCTTGAATGAAGAATTTTCTTGAAAAACTGATTTGAGACTTTGTAGGGTTGAGAGTGTAATAAAGGGGAAAATGCAAAATTAACCGACTGCTTCCATTTTAAGGGAAGACAAGAAGTGCCTTCTCCTTGCCCAAAGGAGCTCGAAATGTGTTTTTGAATGAAACAGAAGATTCCAGAAATGTACTTGGTGAGTTGCAGTGTGTTTGCAGGCGGTGGACATCCATGACTTTGCTGCCGCAGTCTGAAAAATCCTGTTTCTGACATCGAAATGCAGCATGAGCGAAGGAGCTCTTATTCCTATCCAGCAGACACAGAATCAACACCAACACAAAGGAAAGATGTATATTAGGGGTGTAAATCTTTATCCCCAAGGCGATTCGATTTGATTTAGGGAATGATTCAATATCATAGGGTTGCAAACTGAAGAAGTTTTTAAGCGCGTCATTGATGTATTTACGGAGCACCTAAAGCAGACACGGGCAACTGGCGGCTGGTGGGCCAGATACAGCCCACAGCTTTAATCTATCAGGCCTTCAGATGACTTCTCAATTAATAAAAACGTAAATTATAAAAGTGTTTTCCTTTGTTATCAGCACAGGGCGCTCAGCCATTACTGATGCTGTATTTACTACCATCAATTCCATGCTAGCAAAGCTTTCAACTGGACTCAACTGGACCAGACTCAACCTGATCTTACTACTATAAGATCAGGTTGAGTCCTGTTGAAAGCTTTGCTAGCATGGAATTGGTGGAATGGCTGGTAGTAAATACAGCATCAGATCTGGTCTGGGGGGGGGGGCTTTTTTTCTCATGTCCTTTTAGGGGTTCCATACACATTTAATTTTTTCTAATTTCAAGAATAATGAAGTCACTAAGCCATACGAAGGGTTTTGGTGGCTGAATTGACTTCCATTCCAACAGTATTTGTCTAGGAGTTAGCAAAGTGGTAAAAGTGTTTTCCTTGTTGTTAATAATTGTAATGTCCTCACCTGGGGTAAGAGAATGTTTTAAGGAGGAATGCACTTTAAGGAGTTGTTTGATTTTTCCTAAAACAAATCGATTTTAATCAGTTTTATGGTTTCAGATTGCTATGGTTGAATCGCCGCTTTAGGAATCGATGCATCAGGGTGCATTGATGCGTTTTTACAGCCCTAATGTATACAGATGTTTCATTATCGATCAGGAGTCATTGATATCACAGCTGCTGGAAGTGAATAAAAGGCCTTTTATTGCATGTTTCGATGATTTATTATTCCTGCAGGTCTTTTCCAGGAGGAAAAGCGAAGGAAGTAGCTGTATAATCTTTCTGTTTTTCCTCCTCAAACTTTACGGCTTAGTAGAGCAAAGAGCAAAATCTTTGGAACACGTGATGTCCGCCTCTGCAAACGAGTAGATTCTGTGTCTCCTTCGCTAACTTATCCCTTATCTCATCTTTCCTAACACCTTTCGCTTGTGCTGTCCAAAAAAAATCCTGCCAAAGGCTTCCTTAAGATGTTTCTCATTCCCCCTGGAGCTAAACATGTGATCATCCAAGAACACGAGGCCTTCCCTCAAATTCTTGGTAAGTAAGATGAACACATGTATGGAAGCATAGCATGTATGGACTGTATGTATATTTATGAATAAACGCTTTAAATTTTAGCTCTGAATGTAGCTTTAGCTTTAGCATATCTGTTGTAGTTTAACGCATCCATCCTTCCGTCGATGTCATTATCAGTCTAATGAAGTGTGCTCTGATGTATGCCTGCAGATTTTTTTTTTTCTTGCCCATTTCAATCTCTCATACAGTACCTCCTCTAACGCTGAACCAGGCCAGACAAAATACGTCTTGTTCTTATAAATTCAGAACTTTAGAAATTCCTTTAAGTTGCCAGCACAGGACATGGACAAAAAAAAAAAAAAAAAANAAAAAAAAAAAAAAAAAGCCTAATCATAAGGAATCATGTTTAAAATGCCTTGATTCCTTGAACTCATCTGAATTTCTCCTTGTCGGTGCCTCGTATATGACACACCATAAATATATTTCACATAACAGTTGATAAACTTGCCTATTTTCATATCTGCTTCCCTGTTCTAAGGATTTTGATCATTTCAAAGAGGTGATACCTTTTATAAAATAGAGGATGAACTACAATACAGGCCAGAAGTCTGAGGCCACCCCCAGATTTGTAAAAAAAAATAAAAAAAATAAAAAAATCATCAATACACTGTTTTACAATTTATTGCACAGGAAATGACAAAAATACATAAAATAA
>VXCM01003554.1:0-53476 GCA_014773175.1 Lucifuga dentata
TGGAGGCAGATGATTCGCTGTGGTGACCCCTGAAGGGAAAGCCGAAAGGAAAAGAAGAAGATTTTTAATAGAAGATACAGCAGCAAATAGGGGGAAAGTGAATGTGTCAACATGCCTGCTTATGTTTATGGTCTCAGTAAAACTTAGAAGAAGAAAATATAATTTTAGAGACCTTAAATATGTATCCATATGAAATGTCATTTGTTTTTATGCTGGTGTTTTGCAACTGCAGTAACTGCATCTTGCAGTGTCACGCATTGTTCCTACTCTGCTGTGTTTGTGGCGCAGCTGCTGAAATACATTTGTAGCACTGCTGCTTTTATTAGCTGCAGCTCCTACAAACTTTACATTACCATGTTGGCTTACTCGACGTCATGAAGTGCAAATCCAAATCACTGAAGTGATGTTACCTTTTTTTTAGGAACAAGCTCATCTTCAGTCTGTTTGTTGGTGTGACAGCATGTCTGACCTGCTGAAAGCTTTGTGGCAGTGATACAAATGAACATGATGAATGACTGATTGGTAGGTTTAACATGAACAAAAATGGCCTTGTTTGACGGAGAGCAACCCATTGCTGCATTTCCCCCATTAAAAATAGTTAGAATTTTTTAAATTTAAATCTTGATTTGGCAATTCAGCCATTTTACACATTGTGCCAAAACATAAAATCAAATTAGTCAATTTAATCAATTTATTGGCCAGCCCTAAGTGTGGCTCTTGTTCAGTTTCAGGTTTTGCCTTTTCAAAATTACTGCACAAAGCAACATCTGTTGCAATTACTTTTACTGGCCTGCAAAATTATGTCCTTAACTGACAGAGGAACATTCAGTCATACATGGGCGAGCTTATTTTAATGCCTCTGACAGCTACAGTTGCATTATGTTGTAAAACAGGTATGGTGATTGGATGATTTAAGATTGCACATTTAAGGATCGAGATTCACCCCTATTAAAGATTAAAGAAAATGTCACAGATTTTGCTTCCATATGTTCTGTGTGGAACAAAAAAGAAAGAAAACAAAAGAAAAAAAAATACAGAGACAATCACAACAAGTGCATAAAAATGATCCCAAAACTAAAGTAAATATTACTCTATTCTACTCACTACTCCTTGGCCTCTTTGTCCCACTCCACCACAATCTTCACATGTGGAGGTCCACCTTGTCCACAGGACTTGTATGCTCTGCAGTGGAGAGAATAAAGTTGAAACACATGTTGTCACTTATGCAGACATATACCTAATTATATAAAAAGCAAAGCTATTTAAAGATGGGGTCAACATGAAGGAGCATTTCTTTAGAGGATGTGTTAGCACATATGAATGAGTTAAAAATTAAGTCATTCAGTTTTGTTTTGTTTTCAGTTTAGGAAAATATGTGCAGAAAATATGTGCAGAAAATAACATTCAGTGAAACTGAACTGTGACGATGGCTGCCTCAGCGTACGCTCTGATGAAGCAGCAGTGTTACGACTTGTTTTGTTGTTGAACGACTGCAGGTTAAAGGCAAATGTGCCAAACCGGCATTTTCACAGGCAGTCACAGTCGTGTTAGGGCACATTAACTAACCAGGCCTTAGAGTGGCATGTACCTAATACAGCCTGTTATAGAGAGAGGCTTAAAGGACTAGTCTGCTTGATTTTGAGCTCTCAAAATCATGGCAGCCTTGTCTTTCACTTTATATGGACACATATAAGCTTACTTACTTCCATCTATCACTGACGATTAACATTGTGGAAAACACTCCATAACACTTTAAAATTGCTACAAGGCAATTAAGGCTTCGGAAAATTATGTTCGCGTTTGCTAAAGTTATTTTATTCTAATAAAAACCACTTCAATTCACACATATGTGTTAAACACCTTCCACTTTCCATCAAATGGAATGCATTTCTTTACCAGCACTCCATTGGACAAAATATCTCTGACTGGACATGAATTGTAGGAAGATAAAGAGTGGAAGAGATTTTGTACTACGCAAATTTAAATATAAAGTGAAAAAGTCTGCCACTAAAGGACCATACCGGCCATTTTGCATGTTTGAGCTTAATATATTCAGTTTTCATACATGTTACATTACTGACATCATTTCCCAAAGGACAAAACTGTATTTCAGCTTTCCTGATATTCTGCAAAATCTCTTAATCTTTCAAAACCAAATATTCAAGCGATACACCCACCTTAAAAATCAATGTTTCGCCTGCTAACAGTTACGCAGTCTTATGAAGTCATGGTCGTTTAAATTTTTTTGATGAACGCAGATCTTCTTTTGGGACTATATTCCCCAGTGGAATATAGTGGAGACATGCATTCATAAACACTAAAATTACGTAACTTCAAAAAAAACCTGAATACACGTCTTGTTCATGATGATGGCTATCCCAAGAACAGTTCGAGTATCAACAAGTTGATTTTAAAGCATACCAGAATGCTATTAGAAGCATTCTGGTATGCTAATGGTCTGGAAGGTAGGAAAAAAATTTTTTAACCCACCGTTCCAGTAGTATGCTTTGGGAAATGATTGTCAGTAACATTACGTGTATGAAAACTGAATATATTAGGCTCAAACATGCACAGTCACTAGTATGGTCCTTTAATTCATTCAAATGACCTTTTACACTGTTTTCCCACATAATTTTGGGTATGGGAGACAATAACAGGGCATCTAATGGACTAAAAGAAAACAGTAACAGATTTATAAAATAGGGAAGACTGACCTTTCCACAGTGGGGTGACAAAGTGGTCGCTCATCTTGAGGAAGGAGGTAGGTGATTCCAACAACGCCAACCACCCTTAGACTGAAAGGGCCCACCTACACACACACACACACACACACACACAGAGATTGTAATATTCAGCCATTAGATGACAACTAGCCTGTTAACTAAAATGGTGAGATGAGTAAAATTATGGGGATGTCTACGCCATGTACTTAATAGTCCAGGGTGTCAATATTATTACATCTAAAGCAGCGCTTACTCTTCCTACCTGAATGTAGACCCCAGGCCTCAAAAGATGACGCATTTTCTCCAGGATCTCTTTCTGCAGAGTATCCCATGTCACAGTGCGCTCCAAGTACAGTACAAAAGGCAGGCCAAACCTAAAACACACAAAGCACCAGTGTGTAACTTCTTTCAGGTGTTGTCAGCGTCTCCAGCAAGCTTTGAACTGCACATTACAACACAGAAGCACCCAAAACCAACTGGGTCATATGCTGTCATTATGTAATGAATGTGATCATACAATGTAAGGCCACAGGAACAAAATAAAATGCCTGTTACACACTCTTTACAGACAGAAACACACAGAGAGCACGTAGTTAATTGGACGGTACCTTTTTCCTTGGTGGCCAGTACAGGCTCTGTTACAGACCAAAAGGATAATTTTTTCTGTTCCCAGGTTTTTATTGGGTGATGCAGTTACAGGAGTCATGGCTCCCTGCATGAAAGACGGAGTCCTGCTGATGTCCGTCCCATACTTCAAGTTGTTATGATTCAGATTTGCCAGAAGACTTCCTGTGAAAGACGGAACGAAAGGTCACGATAGTTCCCGCTGTGTCAAATGCAACTTTAAATAAAGACAGACAGAAGTGAGAGTTACCTCGTTTTGTGCGTATGTTCTCCAGTTTAAAAGTCTCTGGCGTCTCAAAGGCAAAGATGGAGTCGCTCTCTTGAATGATGTCAAGGTCATCGTCGTCGTCACAAAATGAACGATGAAAGCCATCATAGTACATTTCAGTCAAAACAAACTGAAACAGAAGTAAAGAGCATGTTTAAAATATGTACACACATAGTGCTACATTTCTTTGTTTTTGAGGATTCATATTACTGTTTTAAGAGTCATTCCAAAAACCAAAACCATCATCTCAGTAGTGGTAACTCTGCATCTATACTTGCTCAAACAGCATATTTTCCAAAAACTGTAATGATACTAAATGTAGAATAGCTTTATTGTCATTATACGTAACATATAATGAAATTACAGAGTGACAAAAAACAAAACAGGAGACAAACTAAAACGCACAACACGGGAGATGCGGGAGAAATGTGCACAAAAATGTATATGAACATCCCAAATACGTGTCACTGCAACCCTACAGTGAAATATGTTGAGAACATGTTTCTTCCCAATTACATATTGAGTTCACTCTATAACAAACTCTACTTTATTCACAATCAGTAGTACTTTTGGCTGCAGACATGTTGAGTGAGTTAATGCTCTGTGTCTGTAATATAGTCTCACTGAGACAGACCCCAGGCTGATAAGGGACAGAAATAGCACCTGGTCTATCGGGATCTTGGTCTCACGTGACACAGCATCTCTGAGGCGGTAGACGGTGCTGTTGAGAGGCACAGCAACTCCTATCCTCATACAGTGGGAGTACTTCCCCTGGTAGACCACGGTCACATACAGCGGCCTGCAGAGAAAATGAACATAAATAGAAATCCTGAAACACTGTGACACAGTTAACTATCCAAGCAGGTTTCTCCTGGCCCACAAAAGGCCATACCAACAGTATAACTCCCCTTTTCTGACTCAGTGGTTAAAGGACCATACCATATCAAAACTAAATGTTCAGGTGATGCACCCACCTTCAAATTCAATGTTTTATCTGCTAACACTTATGCACAATTGTAGAAGGCAAGGTCATTTTAATTTCTCTATAAAAGCTGTCTTGACTGGGACTATATTCCCTGGTGGAGAGATATTCTGTTTTTCTTCTGTGCAGCTGCTGGATCAGTTAAATAAAGTTGTTTTTGGGGGGAAAAAACCCCAAATAGATGTGTTTGCTGTGATAGATTACCTATTTCAAGTGTGTTTCAAGTCTCTACAAGTTGATTTTTATATTGGAATGAACTGAAACAATGGCTGACAGAAAGATAAGAAAAACAAAAATCTCAAATTTACTGCTCCAGGAGTATATTTTGAAAATGGTTGTCAGTAATGTAATGTGTATGCGGTTTGTATATATTGGGCTCAAACATGCTAAATTGGTGGTATTGTCCTTTAAAGTTAAATTGGTCATAAAATATGATTTGCACCTTGGCCGACAATATTTATCCTGTTGGTAAGCAACTCAATAGTATTACTCTGAAGTTACTGAAGTCAAGTGGAAATATAGAAAGTTTGCAGAAAGTTTGAATAGGACATGTTGCAAATGTGGCAACCCAGACATGCTGCACTAAATAGGGTATAGACAGATTAAAGTGGAAATAAAGTGGAAATGTATTTGCTTCAGTATTTGGAAACATGCTTTTATATGCGCTGAGTCAGAACATAAAGCCAAATTGCCTAACAAATCTTTAAAAAGTATATAACATTTTCATTTCTAGTAAACATTATTTGGTGTTAGCATTCGTTCTGTCTGCACACGTAACTGAATCAAATTCGCTAAGCGGTATCAGTTATGAACATGTAAAAACCTGCAACATCAGCATTATTCTCTGCAGTTCAGATGAGCACTCACCGTGTGTGTGGCAATGGGATGGGTAAGGAAATGCAGAGGAAGGGATCAAATGTATTGCTCTGCTTTTGACAGTGTGGGCAGGTGAGAGAAGACCTGGTAGAAAGAAAATGAATTCTCAGAGTTGTGGCAGAGACATCATGGCAGAACACAGAACAGCTCAGGAAAATAAAGCCTACTTGTACTGAGCCTGAAACAGCTCTTGTACAAACGATCCTGCAGAAAGAGGAGGAGAAGGTCCCTCTATGCTTTGGTCATCTTCTTCAATAGGTGGCTAAAAAAAATAAATAAATAAATAAGTTTTACTTATCAGATGTTTTAAAAATCAAAAATAATCCAGGTCTAACAGGATTCATAGGTTACTGTAAAAGTCACGCTGCCATTTTATCTGAGTAGTTATGGATTACGTCAAAGGAATTAAAGTGGGAGAGAAAAAAATGTCCGACACGTCACGTAAATTTAACCTATAGTTTCCAGACAAAGATCATCCTGCCAATTAAATCTCAGATCCCCTTTTTAAGGGATAGTTTGGATATTTTAAAACAAGGTGATATAAGTTACTCAATGGTAGTAGAAATATTACTGCATGAATATTCATGGGGTATAAGCAGAAGAAAGTCAAGTTCTTTGTAAATACAAATCACACTAAAGAAATGATATGTTAATAGACAAAGGACCCCCTCAGCATTTTTTTTAAACCTTTATAAGGCTGACACACATGGTTTTGTGTGGTTTATACTTCATAGATTTGAAAACACTTTAACACGTGTGTTAAATAGCAATGTAACAAGAATTTCATAAAAGCCCATTTTAATCTACTTGGGACCTGATCCAGTCTACAAAACTGCAAGACTGTGTTCATAATTCCACAGAAAAGCCTCCATATGTACCTTTAACGCAGGCCTGCTGTTGGGGTTGACTGTGTTGATGTCCTCGTGTACTCTGTCCAGCAGCCACAGCAGAAACTCTTGAGCATCATGCTGAGCATTCCCTTTAAACTGCGAGGCGTTTTTTGAGACAGCATTCTGCAACAAAGAGCATTACACATACTTCCGTGTCAAAAGCGTTCATACTGCTTATCCAAAACAAGCCAACAAACTATAATTTCTACATCGTGTTTTTATTGTAACAAAATGTTAATTTTAATCATTATAATGTAGCAGTTATCAGAACTGCTGTTTTGTTTTTTTGGTTTGTTTTTTGTTTTTTGTTTTTTTACATGTATTGGCAAAGGCATTTTACCAACAGCGCACCAGTAAGATCAGCACAAATAATTAAATATTTGCACAACTTCTCATGCCTTCTTCCACCTACACGTCAAAGAGCCTAAAACACACCTCCATACTCAATGCACTTAGAGCTCACAAATACATTTTTTATACTTGGTTTATCTTAAGTGGCACCAGCATTGTCAAATAAAATCATTTTTGTCAGGTGTACCGGATGTTGAGAATACCCTTCCATGATTAATAGTACTGATTCATATTAGTCAATAAGCACTGCTTTCCACTTAGGCTATAATTTGGTTTTGCATTATTCATGCCACACTTACTTTGAAATCCCTGCTGTGCTGGGGGGTGTACTCAAAAGTCCACAAGGCCCGCACAAGTCCTGATAGCTGTTCTGTCACCTCTCCTTTGGCCAGGGGACCCCTCTTCTGCAGATGCAATCCATTCGGCTTTGGTTTATCCTCATCCGTTTCCTCGTCTTTATAATGTTCCAAAACAAGATACTCAGCAAAGAGTTCCGTGTTGCTTAGGCACTGCAGGATCGCGTTCATGAAGCAGGTGTTCCCGTGGTTTTTGAGACCCGAAACTCCAGGAACTCTCTCTCCAGACAGAAAGCCCCCGAGGTCACCATCATCTATGGGCAAATCCTTGCTTCCTGTCTTGTATGTGGTGAAACCCCCATCATCTTTGTCATCCTCTGTTTGTACTTCAGATCCAAAGTGGGATAAGGCTGTCAGCGTCCTCAGCACTCTGCTCATAAAACTGCCAACGGAGCGCACAGAGCCTCGCCTGAAGAGCTTCTTGCTGAAGCTCGACTTCTTGTCCTTGGTTGCTGCTTTGCAAGACATGATCGCCTTTCCGAATGTGTACAACTCAGGCAGATATGCTGTGCATAGCGAGAACCATTTCAGCCGCTTGGATTTTGTTGCTCCATCTCAAAACATGAACACTGGCGAGCTAGTGTTAGCTAACCTTATCCGAAAACATAATTTTTGACCAGATAAGAAAACGTGCAGCTAAGTGTAGTAGATGTTTACTTTCACATAGCTATCGTGAACTACAACCTTGCCTAAAATACTGGCAAAGGCCAACTGCCTAATGCACTAAAAAACTTAACATCAGCATTAGCCTTTTCAGTTGTAGTGTCAGTTGTTTGCATGCAAATTGTTAGCTTGTTCTAAAGTTACCTTGTTATTACGCTGTACTGTCCCGCAGCAATGAATTACCATCGGTTCTTCAGAGCAGCGGTGTTAGCTAATTTAGCTAAGGCTAGTGCTACAATAACAAGTGGAGACACATGAAAAACGAAAGTCATTTTCGGTAAAGGTATCCAACTCAGACAGACAACAGCAACGCATATACGCAAATAAACAAAGCGGCGAGTTTTTTCCGACATTTAGTTAGTATTATCGCTCACATATGTGGAGCCAGATTTATTTGGAGCTAGGCTAACACATAGTACAATTATTCTAACTTCCCGTCAATGCATTTCAAAATAGAGGTGATAAAATCTGATATTGAGTATACTACAGTAGTTGTTCAAAGGTAGAAGTCAAAGTCAGTTTGAAAAACAGAAAATTTGCATCAAAATCGTGTTTTAAAAAATAAAACAAAACATCCATCCTCAAATGGATTCATTGTAAATTAGAGGGGTTAAGTATAACTAATTTCTGGCTAGGCTTTTGCCACTGATATTTCTTTGCATTTCATAATGTGTAAATCTGTGATTTTTAACAGTAGTGTATTAATTTTTGATTGAAGGAGAGGATAAGTATAAGTATATTCTGTGAACACAATTACACGTCAGTTTAGGGCTTTTATATTGAAGGCCAAAAGTGTAGGCCAAAATCCTGCAACTTTGTGCACAGTCTCTCCCACAGTCACAGATTCTAGTTTGACCAGTTGTAGACATCCCAGAGAGAATAATGTATTACACTCAAGTATAGTAACATTAAAAGCAATAAAGTAAGAGCCAACTTCAGAAATATTCTGTAGCAGCCAATTTCATCCCACAAAATGCCTGAGGTCAAATGAAAGCAAACAATCTCTTCTTTCAGTCAACGCATAGATAATTCTCATTAAAGAGTAATAAGCATATCATAATAAATCTTTTCCTTACAGTTGTGGAATTGTTTGAGAATGCTTACATCTCAGTGAAGCAATACTACACAGAGTTCATAGGTGTTAATGAATAAAGGTTGACTAAGGGGTCAATATAACACATGTAAAGCACCATTTCTTCTTAGTTGTTACATTTCCAAAGCATCAGGACTCAAAGTTACAGAATGTACAATATTAGTGTAAACACACATTCTGGCTCATATAACACATACATTTGACTTTAATGTCATTGCAAGCGTTAGCCTTTTGGAGAATATTAGTGGTAATGTTGAACAAAAATGGGTCAGATCTCTGTAGTTGCATTCTGAAATGACCTAGTCTCCTTTGAATCCAATTTTCAATTAAAAAAAAAAAAAAACCTGCCCCTTGTACAGACTTCAGGTGAGATGTCCACCTGAGTCAATCAAAAATTTCTCTTTCTCAATTTCAATTAAGTTATAGAGGACTACTGTGTAATTATTAAAAAGTTAATTTCTTAAGATTGTCTCAGCCTTAACCAACATTAAATCTTATTTTACTGGTACTGTTGTCATCAGTTTTAGAATGAATGTTTTAGAATGAACTGTTACATCAAACAATACACGAGTTAATTTCTGGTAGCATAAAGCAGTCTCTAAGTTATTCTGTTTGTGCACTACTAGAAGAAAACCTACGTTTGAACTTATGAAAAACAGGCAAAATCATGTAGAGTTTGAGATTTAACTGAGATACATGTCCATATTTGTTGTAATTAAACAGATTTCCTACAGGGGGCAGCATGCCTTTAGATTGCTTAAGATGAACCCAATTGCCTGATTTATCTCATTTCTTCTCTACACTTTACTATAAATCTATAACAAAAAAATCTACTAAATTGACTAAAGATCCAGATTCTGTTTCACAAAGGCTATGCTCTCTAGAAGTGATTTTTTGCATATGTGGCAATTGGCATTACTAAAAATCTTTCTCTACTGTAAACCTTTCCTCAGCTTCATTTGTTTCCAGTGCTGTTGATGAGAGTGGCACACGAGTAATATGGCACACAGAGCTGACCCAGCTGATAATGTCTGTGCCCTCATCAGTCTTTCTGAAGAGCACTGTCACAGCTAAATGGTACAATCAGCAGAGTGTGCCATTTCAAATGCAATATGAGAAAAGAAGAGTTAGACTCACTGACCTGTTCAGTAGGATCAGTTCTCTCTTACCTCCAGCTTCTGTTGGACAGGGGCCTTTGGGATATTATTATTATTATTATTATTATTATTATTATTATTATTATTATTATTATTATTATTATTATTATATTAAATAGTGTGTGTCAGCGATTTCTTTCTGTCTTGTTCATTTCAGTGACAGATACAAGTTCAGTCATCTCATGGTGAAACAGTTGTAACAAGGTGTGAGACAACATGTTAGGGCTGCAACACAGTTTTGCCTCTGTGGTGCTTACCTGCGGTTCTCAACACCCTCTCAAATGAGTTGCTTGAGGTTGACTGACCTGATATCCCACTTTGCAAGGCTATACAAAAATAGAAATATATAATGGTATGGAATCAAAGCTCTCCATACAGGGACAAAAGTACAAAAATCAGGAAATGCTTCAACTCAATATGGCTAGCACAAGTGTTTGAATGCAAGCACAGATGATAATAAGTATTGCACTTCCTTTAAATAACTTTCAAGTCTTCATTTTCTGACTCATTCAAACTCATTCAAAGGCCATTTTGATAATGATTTGATAATGCTGCAAAGTGCATAAAAGTTATTTGAAACATTAATGAAATGCATGAGTTATTTCCTAGTAATGTAATCAAAAACACAAAGAAATGAACCTGCATATACTACATTATTTGTAATTTTAAATATATCTTTAATTCCTCATGATGTCACAGCTGGATGAGTTAATTCAGATTGAACTGTGTGATTTGTCATTCAAAAGCTCAGATATTCCTGAACTGTTTTGTTTTTGTCCTGACAAAATAAATTCTCTGCTTGTTATTTGCCACAGACATTGGAAGCAGTTAATAAAGCCTGCTGGAGAAGTTCTCTAATGATGTGTCCATGGAAACAAGGCAAAGGGTCACACTATCTTATCTCTGAACACAGAAAAGCATTCTGTTCATCTGTACTGATATTCTAAAATAATAAAAGAAAACAAATTGAAAATAAAAGGAGGTGTACATTTTGTTCTCCCTCATCAGATATGGTTTCTTAGGCACTGATAAAATAAATGTTAAAATGAATAGATGGAGATCCATGATAACCTGTCTCCATGTTCCATGTTATTCACCTACCATTCACAGCTCAGAAATCCTGGGACTCTGGATTGGTCCATTGCAGTCAGCCATAAAAGTTAGCTGTACAGGACAGAAACACCAATTAAGCAGAAAACAAACAATTGAGGCCCTTTGCTTTTGGTAATTGTCAATTACCTCATTACAACTTAGCATAGGATCAAGTATTATTTATCAGTGGCTTTGAACTGAAACACAAAAAGATGACTGATTTTGAATACTGAAATTTAACGAGTGTACATTTAAGTATTGTGGTATTGTTCTGATATTCATGCAAATGTGAGGTAGTTTTTAAATATTACATAGCAAACATTTTCAAGAAGAATTTACAATTCCATGCTACATTGCAAAACAACAAAATAATCAAGTTGAATTGTTCATACAGGACATAATGAATGCTTCTGATTTGCTTCTTACCTAGATTATTGTTGGTAAATAGTTATAGGGAACACTCCCTAATCGCAGGATGCTGATAAGCTTTGGCTTTGTGGATGCTGATGAAAGGTGGTGAGTTGTCATTCTTACAGTATAAACGGTGTCTGACTAGCGCTGCTGTTATAATGGCTATGTGTGAAATAATTTCTATGGTTAAGGAGGCACCTTTCACCTCCAAGCATATAATTAATGTCCCTGTGTCTATTTAAAGCATTTGTGCACAAGCCCTTCTGTGTGTTCTGATGTGCATACAGACAAGTGTGAAAATGCCACAATGTGTCATATACTGTAGTTCCTCTGCTCAACATGATGATTTGCATAAAGGGAAAGAGTTGTACTGATTTCATTCTACAAAAGGTTGACACAGAGCATAGTGTCATAACACACCAAAGTATTAAATCACTGTTCTCATTTCATATAAAATGCTAATAACATAAGAAATACTGAGGATATTTAGTTAAATCTTGTTTGGTTTCACCCAGGAGACAATTTAGCACAAACTAAAGAAGAGAAACTATATTTTATTTCCCTTTTATCCATCCATCCATCCATTTTCTACCGCTTGTCCTTATTCATAAAACCATATTCAATCTTCTATTTATTAATTAGTAAGGAATTAATATTTCAAATGGAGCATTTCTCCTAACTAAACTAAGTATAATGAGAGTTTTTACATTTCTACAATTACCCCAATTCCTAGCTAGATACAATAATGTGCAATGTACAATTAAATTGTGAAACAGTGTAAGGGAACCTTCAGGACTCTGATAGAAAACAACACTGATCCTGTTGCCTCTGGCCTAGTTTTTAAATGAAAAACCACATATGTAAAAGATATTGCAGTAGCTCCAATTCTCTAAAGGTCTGAGCTGTTGACACTGTTAGCATCACACAGACAAGCTCCCGTGAGATCATGTTATGTTAAACCATATCTATTCAAAAAAAAAAAAAAAAAAAAAAAAAAAGGATATGGGAAAAATTAATACGGTTCTCATGAAAACAGGGACACTGCTTATTTAGCTGCTGTGCCTTGTCATGACTGACTCTTTGACAGAATGTATTAAACACTTCATTGTATGCTCAACCATTGTTTTTGGTGCTTTACCTGCAAGAGCGTAGTGCAAGATGTAATAATTTTCCATCCAAATTACTATAAAATATATTCTATTAAAATGTGCACACTATTAAATACCATGTTCATGTTCCAAAATTTACAATTGAGTATGTGACAAACATAATATCCCAAAGATCCCAATACACAGCCTATCTGAGCATTAGCCTTTTGATTAATGTTATGCAAAACTAATTATTCTTAAATGAGTTATGGCTTTTGTCTCCTGAGTAGCACACTAACACATTTAGAGCCTATTAAAATGCTGTTTTGATATGAATGTGTTGTTAAAGCACTGGATGAGCTATTCATGCAGAACAAAGTACATGTACCTGAGTGTGACTGACAGGTGAACCTGCTCCCTGCGTCTCAAGAGTGTATTTTTCTCTCAGACATCCCACAGCAACAGCCACGGACTGTCAAATGATGCCTTCAGGTGCACCTTGTGAATTTCCATTTTATCTTTTGAGTGCTTTTGGACAGAAATAAGAAGAGAGAGTAATATCTGGAGAGAGTATTATCTCATATTGGAGAGAGTAATATCTATTGTAATATACTGGAGACACACACACACACACACACACACACACACAAATACAGTATTGGAGAGAGTAATATCATAAAAATAACTCATTGAAGGGCTGTTATCTGGCTGAAATTATGCTGAAATCTTAGCTATTCAATTAAAAATACAATTAGCCTTCTTTTGTAAAAGAAAACATGGCTAATTTAAAATCCAAAAAAAAGTTTCATTTACTTTTTTTTTTAAATAAAGAAGTTTTTTTTTCATTTTATCCATCCATTCATCCATTAGGTATACCCACGTAATATGAAAAACACGTTAGATCGAGCCAAGTCACTGTATCTATAAAACATATATAAAACCATTATGGATCAACAAGCATTATACGTCTAAAAGCGTAATTAAATTAAGAAAACAGACAAACATACACATGTTTACTATTATTATTTTTAAAAAAGCATAACCACCGCCCACTGAACGTCAAAAATGTTGGTTTTCATAATACAATTCTCATGATTTTACCAGTTATTGGGTCGTGTGTGGTCGCCTTACAGAAGCGATATTTCCGACAGTATTTGAGGGCAGTGAAGTGCCGCTGCACTTCCTATGTCCATATTTGGGTGAGCATCGGTGAAGCGTGAGCATAGGAAAGCATTTCGAAGGAATAAAATGAGCTTTTGTCTGTCGTCTATCACAATCTATCACGAGAAAAAGGCCTAAACGTTGTTTTCACGGAAGTTGATTTTGGCAGATTTCTAGCAGACAGAAGCAGAAACAAGCAAACTGCAGGATTCAAAGGAACTCTGAGACACGCAGCAACATAAACATTTCCACACTGGAAAACTGTCAGGACACACAGGTGAGCATCATCATCATCATCATCATCCATCTTCTTCTTCTTCAGAGCTTATCAACTCGCCTCTTTAGTCTCTGAGCAATCCTTCACAAAAATATTGAGTAACTGTGTCGATCATTTTTGTCATGAAGAGGTAAGTTAATTGGCACTTGTTGATCTGAATTCCCAGTGCTTGAAAATAATTTGCATTGAGCTATTTATGAGACAGTAAAGTTCCTGCATATATCAGTATAATTCAGATATCAGAGTACAGACGTGTCCTACTAATTTATGGAATTTGTTCTATACCATGCCTTTTTGACCAAAAGTTCCTTGTCGTTCATCATATAGAATTTGAATCATAGTGGTGTGTGTGTGTGTGTGTGTGCGCGCGCGCGCGTGCGTGTAAAACCAGTTTAAAATGCAGGCAAGGCTGACAAACATTTTGAAAATCTATTTCAATAATTTGTCAAATTAATGTTAACCTCATTAATAATGTATATCCAATTGTTGTGTACCTTTCTAATGCTAGAAATGCCCTACACCTATCAAAAATCAAAACACACACACATAAACATGTACACACAATATAAGCACAATCATATTAGATAAGCACATTCCTATCAAGCTAAACCATATTGTTGTATGATATGACACATTCATATGCTGATATTAGAAGCAGTGTTTAGCTTTGGGCTCCAAGTTTTATTTTACATTAAATGAGGATATTGACATGATAGATGATTCATTTTAATGCTCCTACGGTGTTACAGCTGATTGATACAGGTATTGCCTGTAGTGGAAATTGTTTTTGTGCTTTGGAGATGTTCAGACATCTCAGCTAAAATTTGTTTTTCCCCAAGTGACAGCAACAGGGATTCCAAATTAATGTTGTGCTTTTAATATTTTCTGTAATTACAACCACATTAAAAATGAATGTACCTTATTATTCGCCAACTGCATCAAAATATGATCTCACAGAGAGGCTGTGTTTGTCAGAATGGTGCTTTCGGTGCTTTGGAAATGATCCTAGCCAGACTGTTTCTTCGTTTAAATGATGTGATACTTTCCACTCTGCACTTAAATAAAGCTGTCTAGTGCAAATCAGACATGATGCTTTGGATTAATCTGTCCCTTATGAGTCATTACTACTGATTATTATACAGCAGATCAGTGATTATTGCCACAAACGTGCTCATAAAAACAGAAGACAGCTCTCAGTTTTCCTCTTGTTAGACATTAAAAATTATAAAAAGTTCATGATAATGCTCTATGAATAGCATCATCAGATGGTGTACAGTTCTGTGACTTCAGAGCATTACTTGTATGGAAGCACAACATCTTGTAGATGTAGTTGATGTTTTGCGTAAATACGGGGGCGGAATTATTGCCTTAGCATAAAGATTCACTCGCTGCTATTTTTGACAACAAGGTTACTTCTGGAGTGAGTGTTTTTCAGGGTGACAAAGGCTCTGTTATGTGTGGTATAACAAGCAAGGATTTATGCCATTGTTTAAGTTTTGTAATTCATGCATGGCTGTCAGTGGTTTCTGCAGCCTGGCTGTGGTGGATTGATGCCCTTTACTTTGGTTCACAAGTGCTATGCTTGGGAGTTTCTTCAACAATCAGTTTCCTAGCCAAAGTGGCTGTCGTGTGAGTGTATGAGCTGCTGTGGAGCTCCAACATGTCCTGTGTTCATTGCACCTGTTGGATTATGGATTATGCGTTATCTACAGGTGCATATACATCATGAAGATGTTTTCACTTTCTGATAGAAAGCTTCTTAAAGGTTTGACACAGAACTGGCAGGCTGATCCATTTAGTGTCCCTGAGCCCTGGTCACATAATAACATTGACAGCCAATCCATTTCCCTTGCGATGAAGCTCTTGGCCTTGTCTCAAAGGTTTTTAGTAGCCCAGGAAATCTATGAGCTCACCCTATGGATTCCTTAAGATGAGGGTCATGCTTTTTAAGATTAGCAAGTCTGCAGTGTGATTAAATGTAATTTTGTGGGACACTTTGAATGTGCCGATATGATTAAATTAAGTTTTGAGTAATATGGAGGTCAAGCAGTTACATAAAATGCCAACGTCATCATAAAACAGATAACAAAGAAGGAAATTAATATTTCTTTTTCATTTTGAAGACTCTGGGGAAATATGATTAATTAAATGCGTACATTTTATTATACAGTTTATGAAGTTCTGCATTTTTTGTGTCACGTCATCTCCCTGCTCTCTCGCTCTTCCCATCTCTCTCCTCCTCTCTTTCAAACACAACAACACCCTAAAAGATGAAGCTTTCACACTCAAGCAGGCAACTAATGACTAATGATTTAACTACAGTACAGGTAATGACTAACCTGTAGGCTCAGACCAAGAGTTACTGTGCACCAGATACTGTATGAGTATTTTAGGCTCTCAAGCAATAAATTTGCTATTTCTGTTAAGGTGGCCACAAACATAACATTACAACATTATAACATTAAGAGTCTTTTTCTCAGCCTCTGTAGAATTCTATTTACCTGTATTTACCAGCTCCTTTTCCTCTGCTGTTACCATAGAGACAGTCCATCCCTAACAGCACGGCGCCTTTGGCTGCCAGGCTCATTGGCTCTCACAGGAGAGAGACACTGGTGAGCAAGTGTTTCCCTGGCACGACTTCAGCACCAATGTAGAGTGAAAGGCATTTACTTGGCTTTGACGGTGTTTTGTTGGCAGCCCCCCCCCCNCCCCCCCAATGCTAGCATGTCGACCCGTTTTGTCACTACAGGTTGACATGTGAGACAGAGCGAAATCCAGTTGGGAGAGATCCACTTACGTAATTGAAATGAGTCCACCTGGGAGACAGCTGCTGTGCTGTTAACTGTCAACAGTTTCTGCTCACCAGCCTGCAGCTTTTGGATATGATGTGATGTTTGAGCAGGTATTTTGCCAGTAACACCATAGTTGAAATTGGAAAACATTTTCCTGTTCATAGGAAGCAAACATGCCTCGGCACATTCCCATCAAAAGTGTGTTTTTCTGCCTATTCCTTCCCTTGGATGTTTGTCACTGTACAGATTGATGCATGTACAGAATTTGTAACGGGAGGCTGCTTTCACATTCCTCTGCTGAAGGAGAAGATTCTGGGATTCCTTCATGATATCTAAATCAGAATTCACAGACATGAAACCAGTCAGCTTGATATCTCCGTGTGTGTTTGTGTTTTCTAGTTTTTATATTTAGAACAGACTCAAGCCAAATCAGCAGTGCAAGGGGTGGGACAAACATTTGCATATTTATAGAGTCTGGAATTAGTAGGGAGAAAGAGCAAAAGTACCTTGAAACATTTTCAATGGTTTGTCAAACATTTTTGTATAATCATGTCAGTTGAATTGAACAAAATAGTAGTTAATACAGAGTCATTTTACATCTCGAACAATCTGGAGGAGATATTTAAAGGAGCATACCGGTGATTTTGCATGTTTGAATTCAACCTGCATACACTTGACATTATTGCCAATCATTTTCCAGACTGCCATTGCTTTCAGTTCATTTCAGTATGCTATCAAAATCAGTTTGCAGAGACCTGAAATGTGCTTGAGATAGGTAATCCATCACAGAGAATTAAACATCATTCTTATTTTTTTGTCGAATTTATGGAAGAAAACGTATGCCTCCACCATGAAATATAGTCCCAGGTGAAGACTGCTTCTACCAAGAAATTAGAAATGACGTCCCTTTTACATTTAAATGTATCTGAAACAATGTTAGCAGGCAAAACATTGAATTTTAACGTGGTTGTATCACCTGAATGTTTGATTTTGAAAGATTAGAGGATCTGATAAATTAACAGGAAACTAAAATATGATTTCATGGAACATGGTTGTCAGTAATGCAACGTGTATGCGGGTAGTATTTATTGGACTTAAACATGCAACATCACCGGTTTGGTCCTTCCAGTATTTAAGTGTGTCTTATGAAGATGTTATTATTGTAGAAACAGACTAGCACAGAAATGCACTGCTGTTGTCAGCTAGCTTAGGGGTCCCTGGAATTTAGACATCCAATCAAAATTTGAATAAACCATAATTCCATAATTTAAATTACCACCAAAATCAGCAGGGATAGCCCTCAGCCAAGGCTATCTGCCTATTGGCCCTCAGCCAAATCTATTCATAGCATTGAGATATTTTGCAAACCCGCAAATGTGTAGGCATGAAAATCTATCTATCTATCTATCTATCTATCTATCTATCTATCTATCTATCTATCTATCTATCTATCTAAACTATCTTTCTTCAAAATTGGGCACTGTAACTGTACAGCAGAAAATATCAACAACTCTCTGACACTGCATGCAGTAGCGTCAGTAGGCAATAAGTCAATATGGCCAGCCATTTTTGATTACACATTCATCATTTTTGACTGGAAAATAGTAAGTTCTATCAAAATGTACTTCTCAGTCATCTTAAGTGAAAATGGTTGATGAAATGGCTTGTTGGATGCACTGAAAATTACAAATTGAGGGAATCTGATAGAGAAAGAGTATCCATACTTCAGTCTAGTAAAGTGTGGATACTTTGTCGGCCTCCCAGATCGATAGCATAATGTCCTTTGGCTCTGTCTATGATGCAACTCTCACCCTGAATTTGACTTATTCAGGGCTGGGAAGGAGACTGTGGGCTTTACTATGCACTTTGAGAATCAGTATAGAAGCATATATGTTTTCTGTTCTGAGTTACCATTAAGGGTACCATCCAAAGCATACTGTAGAAGCTGAAAATTTCTTTCCACCAGTACTTTGAGCTAATTGATTTTGTTAATAACAGTGACTAACGTGTCTTTGTCTGGAAAATCATAACAAGCCTCCAGCTCACAGCACAATCTTCTTTTTCACACAGACGTAACAAAAGACAGACATGGGCTGTCAACTGTTGAAAAGAGTGTCTGACCGTCTGTGTCTGTCTGACTGTCTGACTGTCTTCTGAAACAACTTATCTGTCAGTCAAACTCTTTCTTGTGTCCTGTCATTTTCTTTTTTTTTCTTTTTTTTCTTTTTTTTTGTTTTTGTGTTTGCTCTCTTTCTCCTGCTTTGGCAGAAGCTGACAAAAGCATCTCATTCATCCAGTTGGAGTCAGTGCAGGTAAAATGGAGTAAATTAGGCGAGTAGGGACTAAAATGTTCTTTGATTTGACATTGAGCTTCACTCTGTTCCTTAGTTTCTAGGCAGATGTGTGAGCATCTATGGATGTAATGCCCTGAGAGGTAGCTCACCTACTGACATTTATCAATTAATGACCTTGCAATCAGATCATTTTTATGCTTTCTTCATGGCCGTGGCTCAAAATGAAAAATGAAATGAAACTTGCACTACAGCACAGACACTGTCTTAAAATGTTCTGTTCTCCAGATAATTATTGACTTGTGCTCTTGTGAGGATTTACTGACTGACTTCAATATAAGTCCACAGGTATTTATAGATACCCAAGCTTCTCTGAGGAATAAATGGATTAACTCCTAATAAAGTGTACTGCAGGTACACTTTATTAAGAGTATCCCACTGGGGATACTGAAGTTCTGACATTCTACAACAAAGGTCATAAATGGCTATTGCACTTACAGAACATTGTAAAGCCAATTTTAAAGCCAATTATGTGACTCTTGAGTTTGTCTTATGAAATGTATTCTTCTTAAAATCCCCTGTCATGTTTGAACTTAAAAGCCTTCTAACTCAAACTATCTCATCCACATCATCCATCACCTACAGTAGCATCCATTGTCCTTCAGACTCTGCTGTGAGCATAACTAAGAGTCTAATGTGAGCCGAGGTAAGAAATTCTGATTCTGCTCTTGCAAAGCCACTGGAGAAAAGGCTGACATGCAGCTTTATTAAATAACAGTTTGGACAGAAAAAGTGGATTTTATTCATTGGCTCGTTTTCTCTGGGGTGCACAGTATTGTTATGAAGTCCTGCAATCCAGTTATACTTTAAAGAGACCATGAAGTCAAAATGAGAGTTCACTTAATGGCAAGTGGCTTTGAGAAAGATCCACTCAGTCTCAGTGAATTGCTTAGCAACACAGCACCAATCTCCTTAAAGCTGCCAGATAATCACATTTTTCTGAATTCATTGGTGACTGTTAAGCTAACACAAGCATACGTCTTTCTGCAGCTGCTTGTCTAAAATTCCACATTAAACCATATCAACGTGTAACAAAAGCTTCTATATATTATGTTTTATTAATATAGTAAAGATTATATCAAATATTAGCTTATTAAATCTATATATAAAGTCTGATGTAGAATTTTTCTTGAACCTGAATTCTTATATAGTTCTTAAGTGCCTTATAGTTTAACATTACTGGTTAAAATCATTAATAGCGAAACAATGAAAGCAAACTTTTCATTCCAGAGATCATAATGAATTGCTTATGTGCAAAATATGATGATATGCCAAAGAATGTCAATGGCGATGTCAAGTATTTTTGTTTTGTCTTTCACTGTTCAACCAAACGGATACCTTTATCATCTTGAAAGATTAACATTCACCCAGATCTAAAATCACATCAGAAATTTTTAAAACATTAGCAGTAATCAGTCAGTGGACAGGCTGTTCTCCAGTTGACATCACATGTTAAGTGTGTGATTTTATGGCTATTTTTGGTGTGCACGTTTTTTTTTGGGGGNGGGTTAGGTTTAATACACCGAAGTGGCTCTTGGGCAGCAGCATCAACACTTAGTATTGGTGTGCCTTTGAGCAAAGCATATCACCCCCAACTGTTCCACCAAAGCTGCCTCCACCATGTGCGATTTTTTTTTTTTTTTTTTTTAACTGTTTCAGTTTGTTGAAATTCCGACAGCATTTCTACAACCCTTAGATTAAAAACAGTATTCAGCTCCCCAGTCTTGTTGTCGACAAGAGCATCAGCAGTATCTTAGTGTTGCTAAAAACAACTTGAGGATTTAAACTGCTGTGGTAGATACAAAGCAAGTTTACGCTAATGAAATGTTGTTTATGTCAAGGGCTTACAAGTTTAAAATGATACATATAATGTGGAGCAGGAAATCCAGGTTGAAAAAGCACTTATCTACTTATAAGCACTTAGAAGTTGCTCTCTTTAATCATAGATTATGATGGTAGTTTTATGGGAGCGTAAATATTACTGAATCAGACCCTTATTATTTTTAATGCAGCAAATCACCTTTAAACTGTAAATCTCTAGAATTTTCATCAAATTTTAAACCCACTTTACACTCTTCCTACAAGCTCGTCTTTAGTTGACCTTCATTGTTAATTGTTTTGTAACACATTCTAAATATACAGCTATTAGGCTCTCTGTAGTTTCCATGTTGCAGATCCTCCAAATCTATGATTAACCCCATGAAGACACATTTTTTAAATAAAAGTTAGAAACATTCCATCTACAGAAAGCTTTTTCACTTCAGTTTAATATCAGTGATATAAATATATCATCCTTTTTTTGCTATAATGTGACTCCTGACTCCCATCTCTGTAGAGCTTCATAATTTGCATATTTTGTACAAAGAGTGGCCCTTAAACAAAGGTCGATTGAGTCTGAACTGACCAAATTTAAAGGTGAAAGATAATTTACACACCCTGCAGCATCAGTCAGGCCCCGACAGAAATAGAACACACCTTCTGCAGAGGAAGAATATAATTATGTTAAAAGAGTGAGGGGGTGATTATGCAGCTTAGACCAAAAGGAATATCCCAAACTGCAAAAAATAACCAACTTTTATAAGCATGAACCCACAGTTGAAAATATAAATTCCTTTAAGCTGAAATTAAATGCATTATTTATTTGAACAGCAGATCCCAAGAAGCCTTTTCAAGATATTGAATTTCTGTTTTCAGATTTTCAGACATCGCCACCACAGTGATAAGCTCTTGATGTGCATTTGCTCTTTGTGTCTGTACTCACAGTGAAAGAACATGACGACACTGCTGGACCTGAAAAGTAGTGTGCTGAGGCAGGTGCAAAGAAGCCAATCGCTGAGGAGCAGGAGAGAGCCGCCGCCCGCTGCCAGCAGTCCTCTCACACACTACCCTGACCCCCTGCCACGCAGGTGAGTCACTGCAGCTCTGCAGTGTCCACATAAAAACTTATACACATTGTTAGGTAGCTGACTTCCGGTAATTCTGTCAGGTAGCTGAAGGCGTTTTATAGAGGTAGCACTTGTGGGATTTTGTGGATGCTTTGTTGTAGGCTTGTGTCACCTAACATGTTGCTAATTTTACCTGTTGGTCAATATTTAGCTTCGCCTGTGGTTGCAGGTCTTTGCTTGGTAAAAAAAAAAAGGTATGAATGGTGGAAATAGAAATCCTACTGAACAAACCTGTAGCCTGATTATGTGTCCTTGTGATTAATGGTGGTTTTGTATGTAGATGACCTACTATTAGCTCTACAGTGGGTGAAATATTAAGCATGAAACATCCAATTTTCAGAGCTTTGCTGCTGCCAAACTGAGAATTAGAAACTGATTCATATATTAATGTGTTTTTGAAGCCTAGTTTTATTCAGGAAGACTGCATTATTAATGTTCAAGAAGGCACATAATCCTTTTTTGTTATTTCCCCTCATTTTGTAGTGTAATACAGTAGGGAGTATGTGTTGAAGCCAAAGTTGTAAAACTTGATTTTCACATCAAAAGAAATGCAAACTTGAAGCCAAACCCAAACTGCCCCAAAAACTTTCGGTTTTTGATTCATCCTTTACTTTTGTAACATATTGATGTCAATGTAACACACCATACATAGGCACATCAAAGTATGAGGATAGCAAGCAACCTTTTTATTGTGACTGGCCAGCCAAAGTAGAGAAGGACAGGCATTTGGGAGGGAAGCCTTAAAGAGCCAGTTCTTAAAATGGCCTGTTTTCACTCAGTGTGCCCAGTAGTGCTGCAGTGTTTTTGTTGCATTGCAAAGATTTCACAACAGACCCTTAAATGAAAATAAGAACATGGAAATCTATAATATGTTCATTTTAAAAGTGATAATTTATTGTCAATGCAGGAGTGTGGTGACTCTTTCCACACATCTTGGGCAGGCTATAGTTAATATTTGTTACCGTTTAGGGTAAGCAACAGCTTCACTAATGAGTGGTTTTTGTTTGTTTTTTTTTTTAAAGGAAATTAAAGTGCATTCACCATAGCTCAGTAAGATAATGATAGACTTTCTAATCGACAGCACCAGCTCACAAACAATAATTCATCTCTGCTTGTCATCTGATTTCCAATCAGCTGCCCTGCTGAAGCTACAGATCATAATTCCTTGTCAGCAGCATGTTTTAGTGTCTCTGGCATTAATTCCACATTTGTGACTTTCTGTTAGCAGGACATGCTTGGTTGTTTTTGCCCAAGGACTCAACTAGACCATTACATGCACAGTCAGGCTCTACAGAATCACAAATGATTCTTTTCAGGATGTCAACTTACAATTCCAAATCTTCTTCACAATGCATCATTACACCATTTTACCTGCATATGTTGTATATATCTGTGTGAATATGTTTTGAACATGTTACGTGCTTATGTTCATTTATGTACATTGTGTGTGCATGAATGTATATATACTCTCGATACTGTAAATTATACAGTACATATATCTATGAAGATTATGTATCCTTTGTTTTTTTTATTTTTTGTTATATACTTTTTAAGGTTTCTCTTATATTTATAATACTTTTATTTTCATAGTACATACTAGGACTTACAACCTACATCCTGAAAGCAAAAAAAAAAAAAAAAAANAAAAAAAAAAAAAAAAAAAATTGGATTGGATTTGTTGTTTTATACAGTTTTATTCATGTTTAATTTATGACTGGTTTTGGTCATGCCACCCACTGTGCACCTAACAACCATGGATTGGGGTTCTGTCTTGTATTTCTCTCCAAGTTTTGTCCATAATATTTCTATTAAAGGTTATTTTTGGAGTTTTGCTTTGTCATTTGAGGGAGGTGTCCCTATCAGTGAGTCTATGACATGACCTGAGTGTCAAGCACCTTTAGACTATTTAAGAAAAGTGTTGTAGTTATTCTTTATTTATACTCTACTTCTAATACAATTACATATTCAAACTTGAATCTGTTCTGAAAACCTGAAAGAAAGAAAGAAAGAAAGAAAGAAAGAAAGAAAGAAAGAAATCAGGTCAAATCAGTTATTTAATTGTTTATTCTTAACTATCATCTGGTGTTGAAGCCAAAAGTGATGGCATGGAGCTGAGGTTTCTATAGAAACCTAAACACAGGCTGCTGTATAATGTTGACTATATCTATTTTTAACATGGATGAATGTATGGTGCTGTTTTTGAAAGAGCATTTCTAGACATAAACATTTGTTTCAGTTTCACATAAGTTTTACATAAATCTCACATAAGTTTCATCGTATTTTAATTATTTTTTATTTTAATTTATTTTTTTTACTTTTAATTTATTTTTCCTCTTGAGGACTCTATTTGTGTTCCTTGTTAAAGGATCTTTTGAATCATTTGTATTTCACCTCCATCTTCATTCCAACAGCAGCATCCCCACTGCTACATCCTTCTCAGTCGTGCATGTACGCTGAGGAGACATGAGCACTCATCATTGCCAGCAGCCTGTTGATCTTAGTTATCCTTTCAGACCAACAGTGACCCGCCTGCACTCTCACTTTAGTTGAGAGTTTAGCATAAAAGAGCTGGACAGATTCAGGTTGCTTTATCCAGATTTCCTGACCTGAAGTGTAGCTGCACCGCCACATTAGAAACCACTGTTTTGATTTGTTGAGCAAATGATGCATTTACCCCTGTGAGATGGTTGTTAAGCTTGACTAGATATTATTACAGCGCAGACCCCAGAAGGATTCCCACAGGAATATATAGCAGAATTTGTATTTTGTTTTCATTAACTCTTTGATCTTTTCAGACTGTCACCTCTGTCAACAATAGCGGTCTTCATATTTCACAGTTGACATCACTGTTACAATTCCGAAGATATGACTGCTCCGTGTCACTTAATTGAAGTTCCTGCTGTTAATTAATGCAAAATTATAAAATCAATTTAGAATGGCATTAAACTGAAACCCATAATACTCATGCAATTACAGTCACCACTGACAGGCATATGTTCACACACTTAAAGGACCATACCTTAGGGTGGTTTTGCATGTTTGAGCCCAATAAATCTACTCATATACTGTATGTTACATTACCAGCAACCATTTTATTACTACTGGAGCGGTAACTTTTCAAATTGTTTTTTCTACCTTCCAGGCAGATATTGGTTTCAGTTCATTCAAATACACTATAAAAATCAACTTGTAGAGACTTGAAATATGCTTCAGATAAGTAATGCATCACAGAGAACCACATAGCATTATTATTTTTTATAGAAGTTATTTAATTTTACCATCCAACATGAAGCAACACAGAAGAAAATTATGTGTTCGTCAGAAAATAGTACCGGAAGAAAACTGCTTTTACCAGATAAATTAAAACAACTATGCTTTCTACATGCAACCATGTGTGTTAGTAGGTGAAACATTTTATTTTAAGGTGGGTGTATAACCTGCACATTTATTTAGAAAGATTAGGGGATTTGGCAAAGCAACATGAAAACTAAAATACGGCTTTATATTTTGGAAATAACTTGGCAGTATGCGGGCAGTATTTATTGGGCTCAGACATGCAAATCCCCTGCTATAGTCCTTTAAAATACCTTGTTATACTTGTATATCTTTGAAAATGTTATCTAATACTGTCAGAAATAACCAAGACTGATTTTCCTAGAGTAGTTATGACGCTATAGCAGTCATAACGCTTTTGTAGTGCCTCGTTTGAAGAATAAAAGACAAGGAAGATAAGGAAGTCACAGTTCATTGCTCATGCATTATCTTGAATTTGTCAATGATGTGTGGCAACATGTAAGTGCTTTACATTACATTACAGTTGCCCTCAGCCTGTTTTAAAAGGCTTAAATATCCAATCAGCCATTTACCTACACAGTGAAGAAATTAAATTTGGTAAATAGGACTACAAAGCAAGAAAAGCCAGCTTGGAAATAGTTTTGCAAAGGGCTACAGTACTGTAATTGCATGGAGAAAATGGATTGTTAATGTTGTGATCATAATCTCGACAGTGAAGTCTTTACACAGGGGTGGGGTATGGTGGGGGTGAGTTGAGTGGGGGGGGATCCTTGTCTTGAAGATCATCACTGACGATATGAGCTGTAGGGCTTTATTACAATATGTAACAACACTGATGTTCAATCTGATTAGGAAATCTTTTCTTTCATTAAAATGCAAACAGATGTCACATTGTCTTTCATGCAGCACTCATTAAAAATGTCTACGCTATTAGCATGTATGCACTGCCAAATTATATTTATCTTTTTCACCAGCCAAAGTTTGACATTAGAGGTTGTGACCTTCACACACTTAATTAATCATGTTTAAAACCGTTTTTATAGACAGATGATGTTCAGGATGTTCATGTTTTTATTTTTGATTTACGCTCCAGACAGGAAAACATAACTGAAGCATTTGAATGAATTCTTAAAATAAATTAGAATGAAATGACTGCATAAAAAGGACTTGTTTCCTAGCAACATCACATCAGTTTGTTTTCCTGTTTATGTCATGTGTGTCTGTCTGTGAGAGAGAACGAGACAGTGAGAGTGAATGACAGAAACAGAGAGGGAAAGATTGCGAAATATTAGTGATATTTTTAAATATGTTAAATCATAATTAACTGAATATGCATGATTTTGACATTATTTATGCCATAAACATGTGCAAACATATCCAATGCTGGAAACAAAATACTCCAGACTGTCTTGATAAATCCTCAAGCTGTTTGACTGACAGAAGGTGGAACAGATTTCTGGATATGGAAATATCCAGCATGATTGTAGAGGGATGCGGAGAGAGTTTGTTGTCTTATAATTAGAGGTATTACAATAAAATGATCTTCAGCATCCTACAATTAATGATCTCTGATGATGGAACAGGCTTTTTTTTTTTTGAGACTAACAGATTGTAAACTTGTTTTGTGATTTCAGTGAGATACTGATATTGACTATGAAGTTTTAGATAAGATTAACAGAAACAAGTGTGGATTTGCTGCTTTAGAACAGCAAACACAGCAAAGAAGAAAAGTAAAAGAAACATAAGAACATACTGTATTTTATAGGGAGTCTGGTAACAATAAACACGTGGAATTTTAACCATAAAGGCAAACGTTATTTAACCACATTTATCCACCTTTTATGTTTTATTGGACTTGACGATAGTGGAAACTGAACCATCTCTCAGCATGGCTGCCATTAGTTTTCATCAATACCTCAGAGGTTTGCCATCCGCTCTCCCTTCTGGGGTGCTGGGATGAGCTGCCACATGCCTGCTGTGATACGATGGAGCTAATAAAGGACCGTGACAGTGCCTCTGTGGACAGCTCGTCTACATATCGTGACAGAGTTGGTCGAGAGGCTGAGAAGGACCCAGAAACTGGGAAGATGGGTGGGGGGACAGATGGTATCAGTGATTCTGACGTTTCTGCTACAGCTCACATCAGAACAGCCTGCCTTGATGATTTTCATGCAGGGCAGGAGAAAGAAGCACAGCAAAAGATTTGAGAGGGGAGAGAGGAGAGGGGTAAAGGTGGGGGGGAGATTCCCATGGTATTCTGCCAACTACTCCCTGTATCACCATGACAACTGGTGCTGGTGGGAGTCTGGGATTCACTCACACTTGCAGGAAATAGGAAACAATATTTACATTTTCCATGGATCTTTGCTCATAGATTAACATGGTTCTTGCAGAGAGCAGAGTTGTCACTCAGAGCATTTGTTAATGGCTGCATTTTAGAACAAGAAGAAGAAGGTTGTACATATGGTTGTACATATGGGGGGGGCGGTTAAAAAAACAGGCAGGAAATGGATCATCTTTATCAACAGATGCTCTTCAAAATATTATCTGCAAATATGTCGCAGAATCATGATGTCAATGAGCCTGAATCGAGTGGTTCCATTTCCAGAAATATTTAATGTGAAAAATTAGATGACTTACGGTATCTTAATCACATTCCACCTCGCTGTTGTTTATTAACCCTGCAAAGCCTGACCCATGAAATAATTATCAGAAAATTCTAATTTTTTTGCAATTTCTTTCTTTATTGAACCCTTCAACAAACTCCACCCAAAATAATCTGAAAAATGTTTTTGCATTTATGATTTTTTTTTTTTTTTTTTTTTNTTTTTTTTTTTTTTTTTGAAGATAACATATAAGACATTTTAATCAATAACTGATGATGTAGAGGTCTCAGAAAATCATGTATCAAATGTGACATAAATGGAGTCATAGGGTTAATATGTTGTATTTCAAATTGAGACCAAGTGTTTTTCTGTATTATTCTCAGATATGTTTAGAGATTGTGTAGAATTGCGCTTTTCAATCTGCTTCCTCTGCTTGGCAGGGTTTCGGAGGAGAGTGTTGAGTTCTTTGAGCGTATGAATGCCATCCTCCAGAAACAGGAGAACATGCTGCGGGCTGCCCAGGCCGAGGTAACCTCCACCCAATTTCCACCTTTCCTTCTGCTTCCTTTTTCTGTTCTACATTTGAAGGATGATTAATGTGAATGTAGTGTGTGGGCTTCAGTGTTGTCATTCAGTCCACCACCACAGTCATTATGACGTGCGGAGACAGAAGGACAGGGTTGAGTCGGGTGCTCAGAAGTCTGGAAGCTCAGCTGTGACAAGTTGTTGTCAGTGGATGTGCTCTGCTTGCTGCTTGTGCTAACAAGAAAATTACATTTTATGAGAATATTAGAATGTTCAGAGATTGTTTGATGGGTTTGATTCCACAATTTTTGTATGTCTGTCACCGTTGTTATATGAAACATCCAGACTGTGTTGTCACTGGAAACTCATATTGTCATTTGAGATTCTTAAAGCTGCTCTTATTGATTTCTGGACATTAGGGGACAGAAAACTTCTAAATAAACAAACTGACAGACACACGCAGCCCTGATGTAACTTAAGTTGATCAAGTTGCAAACATATTGGCAAACATTGGAGATCTACCTATACTTGGAGATCCAGTAGACTCACAACATTATGAGCATTCCATCAGTGCTACATTTGTGTGATGGTCTCCACCAACTCCTGAGAAATGATGTTATATAAAAAAAAAAAAAAGTTCATGCAGGCTTTAATATTCATTATCTTAAGTCAAGTTTTAATTACAATTATCTCTTCTCTCCAGTTGAGGAAATCTTTTCTTCTGTGTGTCATCTTTGATAAAGTGACTATGAGGCAGTCTAAAGAAAATCAATCCTGAGGGTACTAGCTCCAAGTGATTTTGTGTTATGACTGAGAGCTAAGAGTTTAGTGTCAGTAACACCTTACTGTGACCTGAGCCTCGACTTAGGAAGGTTTAGGCTAAACTCTTTCTGTCTCGGCACAGTGCCAAAGAGGGGCCAGCACAGCACCTCCACCCCAAGAGCATGTCGACCAGGCCTTTATCCCAGACAGAATCAGCCGGACAGAGGTGCNCCTCCACCCCAAGAGCATGTCGACCAGGCCTTTATCCCAGACAGAATCAGCCGGACAGAGGTGCGTCATCTCAGCTTTGCTGCTTTCATTGTATTTCATGAGATTAAATTTGAAATCACAATGGCAGAATACAGTCATGGTTATCCATGTCAAAAAAACAGAATAATGGGAGTATTAAAAAAAAAACAAAAACAAAAAAACATGGGAATTTGTTTGTCAGAACTGTTATTAAGTGGAGTGTGTTTTCATTTAGTTGGACCTGCTTTATGAGGAAGCTGTGTACACAGTGGTCAACCGTGTGGGTGTGCCCGCACCAGAACATGTGAAGAGTAATGAAGAGCTTTTTGGTTATCTTTTGAAGGTATCTATCTGTCTATTTCTTCATTTCTGCTGTAGTTCCCATTAATTCTCTGCTCCCAACACTGATGCTAATGAAGTCTCACAGAGAGTATTGTTTGTTGTGAGGTTGTATGAATTTTAGCAGATGCTCTTGGCTCAAACCTGATTAAACATCAAAGTCTAGTAACAGTATTGATATTCAGCTGTGATACTGTGTATATTCAGATTAAGTCCAAATATTGGTGGTGTGTGATATGTGGCTCTTCAAGGTGTGTAGGACGTTCCCAGCTGTTGAGGTTCCAGCAGGGACTATGAGTCAGACAAAATGCTATAAATGAAAATCAGCTTTCTCTGGATTTTTTTTAGAATTAGAAACTGCAGTTGTGATCCAAGAGCAGCATGTTTCCAGGCTGTTAATGCAGGCTTTTGATGTTTTTTCTTTTGTCTGGCCATCTTTCAAAGGTGTTTGATATGGGTGAGGAAGAACATGATATCATTCTACAAAAAGTCCAAGAATCTAAGGTGAGTTGTAATAGATTACAGATTTCATAGCTATTGTATGTTGGCTGACAGTGCAACTTACTTACAGTACTTACTATTTCCATTCTCTGTCACGTGAGGTCTCCGTCACCCACTTTAGCTCCATTTATGCCGACAGAAATCAACCTTCTCCATATAGCCAGCCTGTCCTACAGTGTCTATTTGTGTCATTGCACTTTGCAATGTGTTCATCCTGTGTAAATTTGTCATATCCGCCTACTGACAGCTTGCGTTTCTGCTGGACTGACAAATATGAAAACAAATAGGCATCACATGTACAGTGCTGTGAGAAAGCATTCGACCCCCTCCTGATTTCTTCTATTTGTCTGTATATGTCATAATAAACTGTGTCAGATCTTCACATAAAATCTAACATAAAACAAAGGCAGCCTGAGTAAACAAAATACAACTTTTAAATGATTGTATTTATTGAAGCAAAAAATGTTATAGCAACTAGGTGTGTGTGAAAAAGTGTTCGCCCCAGAACTTAACAGCTAGTTGTGCCATCTTTAGCAGCAACAACTGCAACCAAACACTGCCGATAAATGGAGATCAGTCTCTGACATCACTGTGATGGAATTTTGGCCCACTCTTCTTTGCAGAACTGTTTTAATGTAGCCACATTGGAGGGTTTGCAAGCATGAACTACTCGTTTCAGGTCCCGCCACAGCATCTCAATGGGGCTCAGGCCCAGGCTTTGACTAGGCCACTACGAAATTTTAATTTTATTCCTTTTGAGCCATTCAGAGGTTGACTTACTCTTATACTTGGGATCATTGTCTTGCTGAATAACCCGGTTGCACTTGAGCTTTAATTCACAGACTGATAACCTAACATTTTCCTTTAGGATTCTCTGGTAGAGAGTGGAATTCATGTTTCTTCCAATTATGGCAAGTTGCCCTGGCCCCGAAGCAGCAAAGCATCCCTGTAGCATTACACTGCCACCTCCATGCTTGACTGTAGGTATATTGTTCTTTTTGTGGAATTCTGTGTTTGGCTTCCACCAGATGTAACAGGACCCCTGTCTTCCAAACAGTTCAATTTTTGACTCATCAGTTCATAGGACATTATCCCAAAAGGTTTGAGGGTCATCAAGGTGTGTTGTGGTAAAATTCAGACGAGCCTTTATGTTCTCCTGAGTTAACAGTGGTTTTCACCTCACCACTCTCACATGGATGCCATTTCTACCCAGTGTCTTTCAGCTGGTGGAATCATGAACACTGACCTTTATTGGGGTGAGAGAGGCCTGCAGTTCCTTAGATGTTTTCCTTGGATCTTTTGTGACTTCCTGGATGAGTCATCACCGTGCTCTTGGAGAAATTTTGGCCAATTGTCGGCCTTTTGGGAAGGTTAACTATTGTTCCAAGTCTTCTCCATTTGCAGCTAATGTCTCTCACTGTAGATGTGTGGCATACCATAATCTTAGAAATAGCTTTGTAACCCTTCCCAGACTGATGTATTTCAAACACCTTCTTCCTCATCTCTTCTTGAAAGTCTTTTGATCTTGGCATAGTGTGTTACTGGTGAAACCTTTTCATGCTTCTGAAAATGGTCTATTTAAGTGATGATTTGATTGAACAAGGCTGGTAGTAATCAGGCCTGGGAGTGTCTAGTCCAGCTGCAACCAGTTATGAATGAAGTTTGGTAGTTTTTTTGGATGTAGTAACTAAGGAGTGAATACTTTTTCACACAGGCCTAGTTGATATTACATAATCTTTTTGCTTCAATAAATACAATCATTTAAAACTTTTATTTTGTGTTTGCTCAGGTTGCCTTTGTTTTATGTTAGATTTTGGTTGAAGATCTGAAACAGTTTANATTTTGTGTTTGCTCAGGTTGCCTTTGTTTTATGTTAGATTTTGGTTGAAGATCTGAAACAGTTTAATATGAGATACGCACAAAAACAGAAGAAATAAGGAGGGTGTCGAATATTTTTTCACAGCGCTGTACTTTTATAATAGAAAAGCCATCGTGCAGCAGCAGGCAGAGTATTGGCTGCTTTTGAAATCATTCATTTATTCACAAGGCTTGTGAATCTTGCTTCTTTTTAATGATATGTGACAAATTAAGCAGAATAACAGCAACATGTCCCTTAATTGCCATTGTGTTGACTTGTCTAACATGCACTGCTAGTCCATATTTCTTGAATTATCATAAAAACCAAGCCCCAAATAAAAATTTGTGTAAATGCCAAAAATTTGTACCTTCCTTGTGCATGTCAAGTAGGCAGGCCATGCTTGAATTGTT
This sequence comes from Lucifuga dentata, assembly GCA_014773175.1. Taxonomy (NCBI): domain Eukaryota; kingdom Metazoa; phylum Chordata; class Actinopteri; order Ophidiiformes; family Bythitidae; genus Lucifuga; species Lucifuga dentata. Next base: position 32,645 of record VXCM01003554.1, read on the forward strand.
GCTAACATGAAGCAACTGAAAACCATACATAAGTGCTAACATGAAGCAACTGAAAACCATACATTAGTGCTCTCATATGCTAGTAACAATTCCAAACATCTGCACAAAACTGACACTACAATAGGCTATTAATGGCTATTAATGGAATCTGGAATGAAACTGTTTCTCGGCAAGTGAGTGAAGAGTATTGTTTCTGCAAGTATCTTCATTTTGGACTCTCAAGTAACCAACCGCAATGCTGAGTCTCTGTGTCAGGGGTTAGTGGGGGTCACATGCAGTATGTGACCATCTGAGACCACCTGGGATCCCATGTTGCTACATGAGAGCAACATGGGATCCCAGGTGAAAGTATTTAATTACATGGCAAGATAGAAAACTGCAGGACTGAGGCTCATTGAGGAGTGGGTTAGAGACCCCTGGCCTAAGCCAAATAAAGATGTTTGTTTTCATTGTTAGAATTTGCCGTTTTATCTTGGGGCTGTGAAAAAAAGTAATGTAAATCTATTGAATATCTTATGTTTAAGTAAAACCAGAAGAAACTTTAAGCATGACTCACTTATAAATTTCCCTTAGTATAAGAGGGAATTCTGTCTAGAGAACTAATGTCATATTTTGGAAACTACTCTTGATTTTCCACTGTTTTAGCAGCTTTTTTTAACCTTACTTTTTTTTTTTATTAGCTACTTTGTTGCATTTTGAAATAATTTGAGTCCATTTTATTTGTTATATTGGACAAAAAAGTACTGTACAGTGACTTGTGAATGATTTTGGACAAGCTCTGTTTAGTAGCTGCTGTTAGCAACTATGCTAACAGTAGACATTTATAGCAATCATGAGCATCAACATGTTTTGCATTTTCAGTTCATGGCAATATAAAATATACCAAATAATATAAATGTTGGAATTCGATGGAGTTTTTTTTTTTTTTTTTTNTTTTTTTTTTTTTTTTTTACTTGTAAAACAAAACAGTTCCTATTTTGCATAGCGTCAAGACAGTTAATTTGCTTGCCAGTTAGGCTTTATCAATATGGTACAAATAAATATTAAAATTCTCTTCGTTACAGTGAAATACACTCTTTAGTTTCCACAAAGTACAAATGTAGAGAATCGCTAAGCTGCCAATTTGCAGGTGCAGGTGGTGTTTTAGTGAATTTAGTGCAATTTTCTGGTGAAGGCGCTTGAGGCTGGATGTCCATAGTTGATGGCCTTGAGATCTGTCAGACGTACAAACATCTAAAAGCCACTTTTAGTATAACTCCTTGTTATTTATCAGAAAGTCGAGGACCTTTCAAATGGCTGTGTTAAAAATTGTGGGCTCTTACTGCTGGAAAGGTTGTGACCAGAGTGAAAATATTGTGCCATTTAAATGTTCCCTTTTTTGCCTTTTGTGGCACATTGAGCTTTTTACCTGCCCCAGATACCTGCTGAAGCATACAGAAACATCACTTCTGCATTACTTACTCTGCAGTACGTGTCAATATTTGTGTACCAGGATGGACATTTATAAGAATCACGTAAACAAACCACTGCAGTGTACTCTGTAGTTTATTAAGCCTTGAATTACTGCATTTGGAGTTATTTACTGAATAGACTGTGATCTTTTTTTTTTTTTTTCAGCGAGCCCGTTTTTCCTTGAGAGTTTCTGTTATAAAAGCAAAGAATCTGATGGCCAAGGATGCAAATGGTGAGACTCTTTAAGCATAGATAAAACAAAATGTGTTAAACATTAATTGTAATTGTCAACTATCAACCATCAAGTAACATCACATGTAGCATCTCTCTAACACTTCATGAGATCATCAACCAGTCCCCCGATTACACTGACTAGCACTTAAACGGGACAGTGATTGTAATTACAGACATTCGTGTCTTAGTGTAACCATAGTATCCGTGAGATGTAAACATTTTCAAGTGTGCAGTAACCTTTACTGTGTGTCATCCTGCGGCCTGCCAGGCTACAGCGACCCTTACTGCATGCTGGGGATCCTGGTGGGCCAGAGCCCCCATGAGACTGAAGACAAAAAGGAGAGAAAATTCAGCTTCAGGAAGAGGAAGGAGAAGCTGGAGAAGCGCTCCAGCACTAAGGAGGTTTTGCCTGCTAGGAGTATCCAGGTTACTGAGGTTAAACCGGAGACTCTCAATCCAGTTTGGGATGAGCACTTTGTCTTGTAAGTGCAGTAGAATAGTGGGCATAGGAGGTGCTGAATGCTGGATTCACAGATTCATTTGTTTCACACTAATCCCAATGCTGTTAATTATGTGGCCCTTGCAGCACATTGTCATCTGTGTTTGCACTAAAGGATTGAGTTGTTTATTGCCAGTGTTTACTAATGGGGATGATACATTAATTTAAGGATTTCCTGTGTTTTCACAGTGAAGTAGATGATGTCCACAATGACCTCTTACATCTTGACATTTGGTAAGATTACTTTACAAATTGTTAGATGGATGAAGAAACTTTGGCAAACTGAACAGTTAGGATTCTTATATTAGGTTAAATTTATCTAAAATGTCTATTCTTTTTACCAAACTTCATATTGCTAAATTTTTGTAATACAGTGGAAAATGTACTGGATGTTTATAGCATAATCATTAGTCAGAACTTAAAGAACATTTTACAAACAGAGAAAAACCTAAGAGCCTAGCTCTGACTCTCAACTCTAATAAAAGTTGTAGAAACTAATACTTTTCTTGAATTTGATTATAGACATCCTTCAGTTCTAAATTTGTGAGCTGCACTTATAGTTCTGCATTATTCATATAGAAAATGTAGAAAGTTGAAAGTTAAGATAAAATTTGAAAGGTAACAAATCATCCTCTTTTTTCCAGGGATCATGATGATGACGTCTCTGTTGCTGAGGCCTGCAAAAAACTCAATGAAGTCAGTGGACTTAGAGGAATGGGCAGGTAGAATAACCTGCTGTCATGTAATCCTGCATTACCATAAAGGAAAAGTTTAATGATGGAATTGTCCTAGATATATTTGATGGAACTGCCATCGATTCCTAAAATAACGATTTTAGTTGTCAATGGGAAAAATTGATTTATCTGCAATTTTGACTGTTGATACTCAAATCAGCAATTTGTTCAATCATCCATCTGGCACTGTAGGACTATAGAGATTAATAAAGCAAACTGTCATTCAAATGGCAATTTCCAGTTGAATTAAGATACAGATTTAATTTTATGAATGAAGTGACCTGAGTTATTTGCATTTCCTGAATAAAATGTCACCGACCTGATTATCAATTGAATGGGTCTTATATGCCAAGAAAGACTGACATAAGGAAAGACCAGTGCCAGTATAAAGCCATGTGTACAAAGGGAGCAGAGAGTTCCATCAGTACACAAAAGGATCAATAAATAGTAAACATGTCTGATGAAAACTGACAGGCTTTGCGACTCATTATCAAGGGACAAATATGCAAAAAAAAAAAAAAATTCTCCACTAGTAAATGTAATCTCTGTTTCAACGAATATCCCACCAAGTCTTATAAAGAAATGAAACTTACTGTGCTGACATTCTATTTGTAACTTGCTGTGAATAAAACCATCAGCTCAATGCCTAAAATGAAAGCTATAACAGAGCTGAAATTCAATTGAAGGCCAACTGTTTTTTTTTATTGCACATTTCTTTATCTCAACAGGTATTTTAAACAAATAGCAAAATCAGTGCGTGCCAATGGGTCTGCATCATCAGGCTCTGAAGAGAATGCTGATGACTTCCTTGGCTGTATCAACATGTCTTTGAGTGTGAGTTGTCCAAGTGGAAATAATTGAAAAAGAACTGGCACTAATCACAAGCCTCAAAGAGATTGTCTGAATAAATCTGAATGAATACTCGTTCCATTCATCTGGTTAATGGTGTTTCTTGGTTGCAGGACATCCCTGTTTCTGGCTTTGACACCTGGTTTAAGCTGGAGCCTCGATCAAGCACATCTAAAGTTCAGGGAGAATGCCACTTGATTCTGAAGCTTTTCACCAGCCAGGTTTGTGTAATAGTGTTCAGTACATACTCTTTTTTTTACATGTGTAAACAGAAAGAATTATAGCTTCTAATACTAAGTTTTCCTCCAGAGAGATACAGCTTTGTCTAAGAGAGACTCAAATGCCTCCATTCACAAGAAATTGCTGAGTCAGATCCTGGAATACGAGCATGCTAATGTTAAGGTAAGTTTTTACAAAACATTTTGGCAGCAACTTTCTTTTGAAATGCACAAAAAAATTGTGTATCCTACAACTGCAAATTATAAATCAAATTGTTTACATCCTTCACAAGTTTAAAAATTGTTGTCCACTTTTGACTGATGTAGGGCAGTTCTCTATCTGTGATGTATCCTCACTTCCATCATCTAATATCACCTGGTACCAAAGACCAGCCAATAAGCAAATGGTCAGATATCAGGCCTCGTGCGTATTTGTTTGGGTACTCTTTCAGCATTAACTGTCCAGGCTGATAATTTGTTAATGAATTTGTAGGGTGCTTTGAGAAAAAATAATGTCAACATGTAAACTAACCAGTCTTGTATTTTTGAAACGCAAAGCAAATCAGTGTACAGCAAGATGGATGAAAATTGTATATTCTTGGTTTGTGCCACTGCAATATCTTGTCACATGCAGAAATCCCCCACATACCAGACATCACAAAAATAGAGGCAGTTGAATTATGCAGTCTTCTTCTGTGCTGCATTCATGGCAGTCTGGTTACATCAGTGTTCTGAAAGGAAAGCATTCAACAAATCTCTAGAGATGACATTTGACTCAGATATGCAACCACCAGTGTTCTGATCTGGAAATACCAAAAATACTAAAAACTATGTGAAGGTTTCAGATGGGTACAAAATTATGCTAGACATTTTAGATTTTTTGTTGTTCTTGCTAATGTGTGGAGACAAGATTGCCACTTCCTTGTAGAGAGAGCCCTATAATTGGAACGGGCAGGTTAGTCCTCCGGCATGGACTGTGCTGACTCATCATGCTGTGCAAACTGATCTCTTCCCTCTCCAGCAGGCAATTATGTGAGTATTAGCTGAAAAGAAAATCAGATCAAATCAAATGTCCCGAAAGCTTTAGCGTCAGGTAAAAGGAGAATGTTTGATTTGTCTTTTAACAGTCGCTGGCAGTGCTACAGCAGCCACCATCGAACCCAGAGGGTGTGCTACTCCCTGCTGCTACGCCTCCTGAGGACCATCGATGCAGAGTGGGACCCCCCTGCTGTGAGAGGAGACCTGGTAGGTTCTCTGCCATCTGCCCCCCCTGTAGGAAAAACCTTTCATCATCTGGAAACACCTCATTAGCTCAGCTTTTCACTGACATTCATCAAGGTTTTTGGTTCAGCCAAAAATGTCTCACAGCCAGTGTACTTGAAGCTATAACTGAGGGCCCTTCCTGTGTCCAGGAGAGGCAGCTGTCAGACAGCTTCAGGCTGTACACAGAGCACTGCCTAAGCCTGATGAAGAACATGCGTCAGGTTTTCCCCTGCACCAGCGCTGCTGCCATTACACGCTACGAGCTCATGCTGAGGTAAAGTCACACTTCCATCACATCACATCATGCACGCTGCAGTGCTGTCATACCAGATACACGCTCAACCTTTCACCCCAACAGACCCCGCAGAGACTACAAGCAGCCAGTCACACTCTGTAGGAAGCAGTGTTGGGCTCCTTACTCAAATGAGAAATATCTTAGTCATTGCTCATTACTCATGTCAAAAGGAATATTACACATTTGTTCCTGATACTTTGATTGTTCCATAAAAGCTGTCAGTCCTGTCACAAACCAGTCCTGTCACTTTTACTCCCACTCGCTCTTCAATACTGAGTAAATGTTGACTATTACAGAGCTTTAGCTCAAAAACCTGGGCAGTTCTAAGTAAGATATGCTAACAGATTTTCTCATTTTAAATTCATTAATACTACATCATGATCCAGAACAACATACTCGGTGATTTTTTTTTTTTTTTTTTTTTTTTTGGTAATGTGGTTGAAAATGCAAGGTTATCTGTCCTATGGGTGTCATCCTGAGAGTGGTGCTAGAGGAAAGGCGATGTGGTCCATATATAAAAGGGCTCATCTTCTTGGTAGCATAAATGTTCTTAGCATGTTTCCAACTAACTTGCCTGTTGCAGGGTATGTTGCAGCCATACCCTGTGTGGGTCGCATGGTGGCTCAGTGGTTTGCACTTTAGACTCACCTTGAGAATTCTGGTTTTATCTGACAGTTCAAAAGCATGCCATTTGTTGAATTGGAAACTCTAAATTGCCTATTGATCTGGATGTGGTAGACTCGTTGCTTGTCCGTTGTGTCGTCTGCCTGTTGCCTAATGGACTGCTTGGACAGGCTTCACCTTCCCGTGACCCTGTAAAGAATGAGTGGCTATAGAAAACAGATGGATGAATATAGATGGATATCATGTATAAAATTGCCCTGATGATGATGCAAAAGAAAAGCTCATTTAGTCTAAATAATGGTAAGAGCCCATAGGGAGCACAAATGATGTCGTCAAATTTCATGGCAATTTCATGGTTTGATATTTGCTATATAAAAGTGGAAGTATGAGGGGTTCACCAAAATATTACAATTCACCCTTTGAGGACTATGAATATCCACAGTTAATTCAATTGAAATCTGACCATTAGTGTGGAGACATTGATCAATGTGTTGATATCCTGCTCTCAATCAGAGAGAATAAATGACTGACCAGCATTGCTATCATTGTTCCTGAAAAAAATAAATACTGTAAAATATTGCTGTAATTTCAAGTTACATCAGAACAAAAGAGGACAGTTCAAGCAGTGAAATGGACCAAAATAGGGATTCTGTTCCACTTAAATCTAAGCCAGTAAAATTGGCTAATTAATGAAGTTCATGTTGCTGCAGATTGTTTTGGAAGTGAAGGTTTTTCATTAAAAAAAAAAAATTCCAGTAAGACTTTGAACTCTGTCCTGGATTCTCAAGGGAGATCACTGCTACATCTATCAGGAAACACACACTCACATACACATAAACGCACATGCACACAGAAACAAACACAAATTTAATCTTTTTCCTGCCAAGGTAATGCAGGAAGCTGGATACAATAAAAGTGGTAAGAATTTAGCAAAACTGTAGCTTGTATATTTATTGAATTTTAGAACGAAATGCTATTTGAGTTGAAATCAGCATTTAGATACCATAATCAATAATAATAGATAGATAACACTTTAGATAAAGCATAATCATTCATTCTATCATTTTTATTGGCCTTTTCCATCTCTGTGTGTACCAGGGGGATTGGATACATGCAAAACATGCGGGCATTTAAGACTGTATGTCCTCTTCGAAATGAACTGAATTTGGACATCACTACTGCAATCAAGGTAAAAATGAAAATTGAGCAAGAAAAAAAGGAAAAAGTTACAAAACTGAGTCATTTATTTTACCCTAAGCTATATAATTATTCCAACAGAAAGGAACAGCAGAATGGTATGAGAGCTTAATTGCACGATATAAACCAGAGGAAGGGGTAAGTTTATGCCAGCGTCCTCGTGTTCATTTGTTAACCCTGGCTTGGGGATTGTTATCTAAGACACTGCACATTGTGTCTTTTGACAATGCAGACCCTAGAGGAGCAGCTAAGGAGGCTGGATCAGGTGGTGGATGCTGTGTGTGGAGACGTCCAGAGAGCCCAGAACATCTACAACAAGCTGTTCTACAGGTCAAGACCCTGCTTTGGACAAAAACAAATTCAGCGCCAAGTTGCATAAAACATTTTAAGGAAATGGTGTTCCATTAATAATTCTCCTAAGATTTCCTTAAGAAGATTGATTGACTGTTCATTGTGCGTTATTTCTTTCCACATTCAGTGCTTCATATAAAATGACTTTCTGATTTACATTACAATATGTTTTCTATTAACATATTACCCAACAACACAATCTCCTCCTCAGTTCAGTTTGACCTCCTCTGATTGCCAGACAATTTAACCAACAGCAATAAAGGTTTGTGTTGCAATCAGTATTTGATTAACCTGGGAAGAATCTGCATTACCATGGTGACATTACTGATGTAAAAAGGTCAGTATTTTTACTTTACCTATTTATTTCTATATATATTAGAGATTCTTGCAGTACAAAATGTTAAGATAAGGGAAAAAAATTAAACATCTTAGGAGAAATGTTGAAGAAGTTTTATGCAACCGGGCACTCTATTTTTCCTGAAAAGCATAACATTGATTTTTCTTAATGATGTCACTAATGGTGCAACCTTTTGTTTGTTTGTACTTACACAGTGCAGTGAAAGTAGATTTCTTCAGCATTTGCTACAGGCAGTTGGAGAAACTGGTATGTCATTAAAAAAAACAATGTGAAATGCCATTAAAAGTCATTGTTATATTCAGCAGAATATGAAATACCTCATATTTTCTGTGGAATCCTGCACTGATTTGCTGACATTCACACTTTGTCAGTACTGGTACTTGAATGCTAATGAATTCTTCATCCTGCAGGTAGCTGATGATGTAAACGTAGCAATGGAGCGTGTGTGTGGGACTCTGGAGCAGGAAAGTTCCAGACTGACTCAGACAATGGGAGAGACAATCTTTGAGCTCTTCATGTCCTTGAAAATCCTCAAAGGCTTCCGGGAGTTTCTTCCTCTCAAGTTGGTTATCAATTTGAGTGTAATGACCATTCATATTGAATTGTAAAATGCTTTAATTAGTTGTTGAAAATGTCAGTGAGGAGATGGGAATTCGACCTTTTCTTAAGCTTTAAGCTTATTAAAAAACATAGTGGGTGTTCTTTTCTTACAGGGATGCTAAAATGTTGGCCTTGACAGGCTTTCATAACTGGTTTAAGTCATCGATCCATAAGTGGCTGCAGATAGTCCATGACAGATCTTGTGACAGGATCCGTCAAGCAGTGGATTCAGACAAGGTACAAGAACATAGAATGAACAAGACATATTGTTGCAACCTGCGCTTCAACAAGAACTGTCTTTGAGGTGTCCTTATATGTTTTTAGTGTACCAGAACCAACATTTTCTGTGGCCAGAGGATTACACTATTGAGTTTAATCTTTTTTTTTTTTAATTGCACATTATCAGCACGTTAATGTTAGTGTGTATTTGTTTGCTATCTGAACAGATGGAGCCTGTGCAGAGGGCCAAACACAGCTCCTCAGCAGTGGAAGTAACAACATGCTTCAGCCAGGTACGCGAGATCTGGCTCCAGCTCGCCTGGCCAGACTCGGCGGGGGCCTTCATCTTTGTCACTCGTTTGACAGACGTGAGTGCCACTTCCACACAACTACCCACATACAAACACAACAATATACACATACACACATAGAGGCTTAAGAGACAATTTACCAAGAAGCAGGGGAAATTCTGAGAAATGAGAGCAGAAATCAAAAAGGAAACAAAGATTTTGGCTTTAATAATGGAAGTTTGATCTCATGTACCATAGAATTTCTGCAGTGAGGCTGTCTGCTACTCAGAGATGATGACACGCAAGATTGAGAGGAACCAGCTGGGGCGAGACCACAAGAGCTTCACAGTGCAGGTAACGCCTGTAGTAACTGATAATGGGGAGGGGGGAGACAATGACGTGGGACGTAAATGTCAGCAAGTGTTTCCCTGGCAGCACAAAGGGCTCCACAGGAAATCAGCTTGCTAATGTGTTTACAACAGAAAAAGCAGTTGCGTCCGGTCATTGCCAATCATTTACACTCACACACCTCGTCCCCCCACTTCTCTGTAGCCCTGCTTCTTTTCCTTCTTTGTTTCTTCACCCTTGTTTCTCGAACCTCGTCCCTCTTCGCTCCTCTTCGCTTTCTGCTAGCTCTGCATCGCCCTGAACAACACAGAGCATGTGCGTGTTTTCCTCGGCCACCTGCCTCGTGACCTGGACTGGCAAGGTGTGGAGCAGGCAATGGAGGAGTCTTGTGGGGCGGAGGGGAAGGAGCAGGTTTACAAGGCCCTCAACGGGCAGCTCTTCAACATGGACCTGGACCTGCAAAGAGAAGCCAAACACCTCATCTCTCTGCTCACTGATAAGGTGCCACACCCGCACAGCATGAACACCTGCATGTCAGCCATACTTCAAAGCATGAGGCATTCATTGTCTGTTATACCACATTTATGATGAGTCACTGTCAGATAGAAACGTTGCTAGACATCATGAAACTCAGAGAAAAAAATGCATGACTGTCATTCATCAATAGAAGACTGTTTTTCTTAGCACTTAAAAAACAGAATTTTGGAGATAATAGGTTTTCACCTCACAACAGCAATACTGTGTTTTACTTGCAGTGGAAAAACATTGTCCATAATGTCAGTGTAAAAAAAAAAAAATGTATGTTNTTTTACTTGCAGTGGAAAAACATTGTCCATAATGTCAGTGTAAAAAAAAAAAAATGTATGTTCTGTATTACTCCTCCCATACTTGGATTTGATCTCATGCATAATTTGAAATTTTTGTTAACTTTGCCATCCAAGCTGCAAAATTCCATCTTTATGTGCATTTGATTTGTTCTTTATGTATTATAATCTGTCATGCATTACTCTCCAGTAGCTGGTTAGATTAACTCCATTGAGATCACAATTGAGAGTACAATGATAAAAGAAAAACTTGCCAATCATGAATGTTTAGCAACAATGGAAGTCCAAGATTTCATTGATATATTGTGCTGCTATTGTGAAGCAATAGCAGCACAATTTTTTGGTCGAGTTTCTTTGCTGGAGCAGTATAGTTGTGAGAAATACATTGCACAATTTACCTTAGACCCATTACAAAGTCATATATTGTAATATATTCTGTATGCACTGTATGTGAGAGAATATTTCTATTTAGATGCTACCTGAGCTGCGGAGATACATTCAGCACATCAGCCTGTCCCCAGACTCCATCAACAATGACGATGTAAGGTTTTCTGCAACCTTCTGCTGTTATGGCCATCATTTTCCTGCATGCTCTAATACTGCTTAATGTGACATGTTCCAGGCTGTCTCCCCTCTTATGAAGTACTTACAAGACACTATGGTCATCATCACCGAAACCCTCATGAAGGAAAATCTGGCTCGGTAATTACTCTCTCCTCATCTCTACACACTCCAAATATGGTTTCTTTTTTTTTTTTTTTTTTTTTTAATTTTATTTTTTTTTAACAGGAGCAACATGTATTAATTTCCATAACTATTCCATGCTGTAAACATGCCAGAATATGCCTAATGCCTCATTTTCATCTGGTGCACCTAGAAGACTGATATTAAAGTTTAAGGAAATGCCAAGTATAAAATCATTGAATCACGCTTGCGTATAAACCATACAAAGGTTAAAAATTTCATATTACATCCAACAGCATGCAGCACATAATTGGAGAATATACAGATCACATAAAGAAGGCACATATAGAGCACATACGGAAATTAGGGCACTAAAGCAGTACGCTGCTATGTATAACATGTAACACCACAGACTGTATGTAGTTTCCTGCAAACATTATAAGCACTTATAACCAGATATAAGAAATTACATTGTGGTCGTGGTCAAACTACACTTCCCATTGACTTGTGATGAAAAGTGCTAATTGACTTTTTCTTATTGGGAGGGGCTAGAACATCAAGTGTTTCAAAGACTTCTAGTGCAGCTGAAAAGTTCACCAGTTATGCATTATGATTTGATTAGCCAGTTTAATATCATGTGTCCACCACTGCAGCTCAGCGTTCTTGTACTCAGTTTTTGTACACACACAAAACAGTTTGTCATCAGCATACATATATTTACAAAAAATATATGTATATTTGTCAGGTAACAGCGGGAGTAAAAAAAAACAAAAAAAACAGTTGGTTTCACTATTGGCATAGATGTTTCGGCCATTGCCATTCTCAGTGCTATTCACGATCAATATTTAAATACTGGTGATTCTGTGTTATCAACAACTCTACATGGAAAAACTGGTAATCAATGGTTAGTTTAGAAACAATAGTTTTCTATCTATTCTATCTGTTACTATCTACTGAAGGGACATATGTTGGTATGCTAGGTAACATCTGAGAGACAGACATCTGAGAATTCCAAAACTGACTTTTGTGGGACTCCAACTTCATAGATGAAGTATTCTCAAGTGAAGTTACATACTGTATCTCTATTCCTTGTTCCCTGTTGGTTAAATATTGTTTCATCCACTTAATCTTACCAGGTGAGCATCTGAAGTGTGACAACTCAGGAAATAAGATATTGTGAGCGTTAATTTTGCAATAATAATAATACCCCTCTGACATGTTTTGGGTCTAGACTGATCATTTTCAAGCTATTATCTGCTGTGAAAACGTACACAGTGCTGAGAGTGGGCACATCAGAGGGTGTAATTGTAAGTACTGATCACATAGACTTGGTAAACACTAATGTGTGGGTGTCTTATTATTTCTTCTGTCTGGTAGAGTTCTCCAAAGCATGTGGGAGCTGCTCCTGCGGATGATCCTGGATGCAGTAACAGAAAACAGGGGCATCCAGGTGGAATTCTACAACCGCTTTCAGTACACAGTGGAGGTCAGTGTTTTACACTCTTCATCCTGTCACTGCATTTTACTTCTAACTACCCTTTTCCAGCTGTTTCCACTGATAAATAAGACAAATAAAATAAAGATATATTAAAAACAAATCAAATCTGTCAACTCCTACCAAGATTATCATCACTACAGCTACCTTCATTTTTAACTAGCCTCTGTTGTGCGATCATTAGCATACATCAGATATGTATAAAGCCACGAGAGATTCAGTGCCAAAGTGAGTTCCCACATGAATAACAATTTGAGAGCTGCTGTATTTTAATATCAGTTTAACTAGCCAGCAAGGGACATTACAGATTTGCATAAAAAGTCATGGCATGCAGCATGAGTGGGCTGTGTCTGATACTGCTCTCCAAAAGATTCCTACTGTTATATGAATGTCTCTACTATGCTGAGACTTGAGACAGAAGCGTGGCAGAGTAAACTTTTAGTTCACAAGTTAGAAAAGACTTTTCTTATGTGAATGTTGAATATCTGCTTAGACCCTGCTGCAGTTCTTTCATGCCAAGGGAGAAGGTCTTGCCCTAGAAGACATGAAAAGTGGCAACTACAAGGTAGGAGGTCTTCCAATCTATCAATCAGGACTCTTGATGGAGGGGGCATATTTGATGTTCTATACCCACATAGTTCCCAAAGAAACTGTAAGTTGTCTTTGATGTGTTAAGAAGTGATTCTGGATGACAGTTAAGCGCTGTGTAAACTCAGTTCTTAAACATTGATATAGGTCAGCTCTAGTTTTGAGATTACAGTTGGATTTAACTTTGAAAAAAGTTCCTGAACAGCAGCATCACCAGCAAGCTAACTCTACATTTGGTTTTAAGCTAAATAACTGGAGATGTTCTTAGGTGAACACAAAGCTCTTTTGGAGCTTTAACTATAGCACTTATATGATAGAAAAAATTAGCTGTAGAAATTGGTCCACCATGGACCACCTGGAAGCCTCTCACAAAAGAAATTTTCTTAAAAGGAATTTAATTTTGCTGTCATGGGGACTCAGGCATGGCATGTGAGAACCAATTCTATCTATAATCCCTTTGGGGTGGCTACCTACCATGTATTGATCTTACTCCCTTTCTCATCTTCTTCATGATACTTTAGGCCCTTGATGAAGAGCTCAAGCTGAATAAATGTTCCTCCTTTGAGCTGATTGAACAGTACTTTCTGGAGAAGATTTCCCTTCAGGTGTGTTTTAACAGACTGGATTGACCAGTTTGGTTTTATGCTAAAGCAGAAAAGGAAGTGCTGATAAGATGGCACCACACTTCTGTCTTTTGTTGTCTTGCCTCAGACTGAAAATCCACCTTCTCTTGAACATTTAAATAACATGATGAAGTAATGCATGCACATGTCGAATGTCTTTATCATGAATTGAGCTTTCACATTTTATTTTTTTTTACGCGTGTGATCTCTCCCATGCTTAGGATGGTATTTTTTTGTTCATTGTTCCAGAAAACACTTAAACATACCCGTTTTGGTCGCATCAGTGTGAAGTGCTACTATGATGTTCCAGAGCAGAGGCTGACAGTGGAGATTCTGCATGCTGCAGATATTATGGCATTAGATGCCAATGGTAATACTGTAAAAAGAAAAAAGAAAAAAGAAAAAAAAAGAAAATGAAACATATGTCCTCGTTTTAGCTGGCTGCATTCTCACTCTGTCCTCTTTCTGGTCCTAATCAGGTCTAAGTGACCCATTTGTCATAGTGGAACTCTGTCCTCACCACCTGTTCCCCATGGCCAAGAGCCAGCGTACCCAAGTGAAACTCAAGACATTGCACCCAGTTTTTGATGAACTGTTTTACTTGTAAGTAATAATTCCCTCTCTTCTTCTTCCTGTTTATAGCCTGGACCTGATTTGCTTTGCTCCTATGTCTTGCAGCCATGTCAGTCCTGAACAGTACAGACACAGGTATGCCTGTTTGACCTTCACTGTGATGGACTATGACTGGCTCTCCACCAACGACTTTGCTGGTGAAGCCGTGGCTCCTTTGAGTGACTTCTGCTGGCCAGGGAGACCAAACACCTCAGCAACCGGCAAGAGCGTCCAGCCAGTCATTCTCCACCTGTCTCGCAGCAAACCTAGTGGTATATCTAACTCCAGGCAGTGTCAAGCTACTTTTTACACATATATACTATGGATTTCTCAAGAGACCAGAAGGTTTAGGTTTTCATTTCCAATTACTTCTGTAGCACAACATAAAAAAAAAAACCCTAGAATCTACAGGTACTTTATTTGTGTCAGTACAGGAACTGCTCTCATCTGTTTGCTTTCCCCTTCAGAAAAGCCAATCATGGGGATGCTGGACGCACGCGTCGGAGACAGGGAGGCTCAGGAGTTTGTCCGCAGGCTGAAGGAGATTGAGAAGTCAATGGAGGAGGAGTGAAAGGAGTAAAACCTGTCAGCAGTGTCTGCTGTGTTGGTGTTATCTGACCACGTCTTGCAACATGTGCTTTTGTACTTGTTTACAATATTTGTAGTTTTTCCAATCTTATTGTTTGTGTAGTAATTATACCAAAATGAAAAGAAAAATTAAAACTGTGAAGGTTAACAGTTTTCTAACTGAGAGATTGACATCCTGTCACTGTGCAACCCTCTACTGTATCAGCTAACTATATTTTAGGAAGCTTAATGAATAGTTGATCCTAAATGTTACTAGTCTATATTTTTTGTAATGAGGTTATTGTTATCTTTGTTGTATGATCTTTGATATGATAGATTTAACAAACTATTTTGTGGAAGTAGCCTACATATCTAATAGTATTCAGTCCAAGCCTCTATACCTCAAATATGCTCCATAGTTGCATGAGAATTTATTAAGAATTAAGATATTTCACATTCTACATGGACATTGTGGAGATAAAATGCATGAAAACCTATTCTGTATGTGAAAGCCTGAACCTGCATTAATTTTTATGAATATAGTTGCTTAACATAAAAAAAGATAGAAATAAAACACTTAGTTGAAGTAAATCATTAAAGGAACACACCGGCAATCTTACATATTTGAGCCCAATATATACAATCCACATACACATTATGTTACTGACACCCATTTCCCAAAATATGCTACTTTAGTGGTAAATTTTAGAATTATTTCCTACAACCTCCAGACTGCCATTGGCTTCAGTTCATTCCAGTACACTATTAAAATCAACTTGTAGAGACTTGAAACATGCTTGAGATACGTAATTCATCACAGCAAATAACGTCTGTTGAAGTAACTTTATTTAGATGGCTTTTACAGAGAAATTAAGGTACGATTGTTGTTTACAATCGTGCCTTATTGAATTTTAAGGTGGGTGTGTCACCTGAGCATTTGATTTTTAAAGATTAAGGGATTTGAAAAAAAAAAGAATAGCAGGAAAACTAAAATACTGTTTTATGTTTTGGAAATTGTCAACGTAACATGTATGCAGGTTGTATATATTGGGCTTAAACATGCATGATCGCCAGTATGGTCCTTTAAGACAAAACACATGGCTTTGGGGAATTGCACCTTGTGAGATCTAGTGTTTTAAGACCAACACATTCATGCCTGTAAAGCCAGTCAGACAGATCACCAGCAGACAGTTTTAACACTCCCTTGAGTCACTCGCCACAGCTCACGTTCTTTTGACTTTTTATGCACTTGACAAAGCTGATTTGAGGTCACTGGAGGAGCCACAAATGGTGGGAAGACCAATTCTTTTAACTTATTTCCCTCTGGCTGTCTGACAGTAGTGAGTCAGCTGAGAAATGTTTCAGCTTTGCAAAATTGTTTTAACAATTTTATTGGCAGCATCACCCTGCGTTTTTGTTTGTCGTTAACCATGATAACCATGAGATATGTAAGAAAGTAGTCAGTGATTGTCTTTATGGTTACAACATGCACATTGAATAGATTTGAAATATTGATTTCTTTCATTCCACAAACCATTGCATTTGTACTGTTAAGATGAATACTTAATTTATGCAATGACTCGTCAGTACCTTGCTTCTCCTCTGCTGGGAACAGCAGTTGTATTTAGAACCATCCATACTTTGTAAATTGTGGGGATTCAGCATGAGACTCTGATGTCTGATAATTGAAAGGGGGGGGAAAAAAAAAAAACACCCTAAAATCCCCAAAGATAACTCAACGGGTGGCACAGTGGGTGGCTTTTATCCAGATGGTAGAGTTTCAAGAAATGTATCAGGAGGAACTCAATTAATTGCAGCTAATGAGCTAATGTAGTGCTCAGAAACAGACATCAAACACAAACACAGCAAAGCCTTTTTTTTTTTTTTTTNTTTTTTTTTTTTTTTCTTTTTTTTTTATCCCAACATCCAACTGGAGCAAGCCTTCTGCAAAAAAAATACAGTTTGAGTTTTTGTCTCTGTGTGGAGCCTGATCTCTTGAGGCACAGAGAAAAGTGCAGCATTCTGAGCCTGTGCAGTGGCATAATTACGTAAAGGGGAAGGAAAGACCTTCAGCAGAGTGACAGGCATAATGTGGAGCTTCTCACAAGGGTCCAGTCCTCCATAGCAACATGTCACATTGTACTGACTGAAAGCTTAAGGATATAGCAATTTTCCAGAAAAGACATGATTAACTTGGCAAAAATCCAACAGTTACACAAATCCCAACCACTATCATTTTGTTATGCAATTGAATATTGAAATAACTCACAAAAAGCACAAATTCTAGTGACAGTTTAATGGAGTAGCTTAGATTTTGCTGCAATAGCTGCAAGCTAATTTTATCGTAGCAAACTTTATTGTCACAAATGTAGCTTGTAGTTTAAAATTGGTGAACACTGAGGACTCTGGGGAAAATGCAATGCTAGATCCACTCCAACACTGATCACGATCAAACAGCAAAAGTGTGACACACCACAGTATCATGTTATTGAGTTTCTGTTAGCATGGTAAAAAAGCAGTAGGACATGTTAATAGATGTTGTAAGTGTAAACTTTATTTTGTAAAATTTTGAAGATAGTTCACTGACATGCCAACAGGATCAAACAATTGTAAGAGAATTGAGCTTGTTATAACATATAAGAAGTAATAGTAGAAAACACTGTAGCACGAACAACTTAGCACCAAATTTTCACACTAACAGCGTTTTGATAGCGATATAACTTTAGTGTAGCTGCTTGTGTAGTGCTTTGTCGTTACTCTGGAGTTATGAGGATGAAGCACGCAACATGACGAACTGTATCTATGCCAGAAAAGTGCTGCATTGCAGGAATTGTTCAGGTGTTTGGGAAGACTGCCTTATTTAACAGGAACTAGGAGTCCTTCAAATCCATATAGAAACCTCTCGCCTTTATGATATTTTAGATATTTAAGTCCAATTTGTTAGCATTGAACTCAGTGTTATTTATTAAGAAAAGTCACCTGCCAAATGTCCATCATCTCAAAAACAATCATTTGCCAGCATCTGTTTTATAAGGAAGAAACTATCCTTTGCCATTAGGTAAAAGTATTGTTAAACCTCTTTATCTTGGACAAGGATTGCCAATCTGGCCAGTATTACACAACTTGACTGGTGTATTCTGGTCAGCATCAGATTTTTCAGCTCAGATATACTAATTTCAGTCTTAAAATGTACCTCAAAGTCATAGTATTATTCTATTAATCTTCCTGCAAAGTGCATTTCATAAGGGTTTTTGGAAAAAGGCTTCAGTATTTAATTTGGAAATCTATCACAGAGGAAATCTGTGAAAACTGTAACTTACTAGAATTTCAATATGACCCCCAGTGCCATGACTGCCAGTGCTGACTCTGACACATTTAATTTATATTTATAATAATATTAAAATAGAAATATTGTTGTCTCAGATTGAAATTCAATATTTAGTTTGTTGTCTGCTGTCTAATTTGAAAGCAACAGCTGGAGAAATGTATCTCCAAGATTCAAAACATCTTAAATTTGTTATTGTAAAAGTGAATTATTTGTCCTTGAATTGTAAATGCCTGTGTTGCTGTTTATTGGATTATACCTTGGGAGATGTCTATGGCCTTGAATAAAGATTGCATTTAAATTTGAACGAGGTGCCCTGGATCATTGACACTCTACATTTAAATATATATTATTGGGTAAAAGAGAAAATTNAAAAAAAAAAAAAAAAATCAGCAAATCTTGTTAGTCTCTCCCCTAAAACATCATGTCATTATCTTCCCCATCAGCTCTCTGTGTTTGTCTCCTCAGCAGCTGTTGTGTCTTTCTTTGACCTTTAATATGTTCCTTCCTCTCCACCACAGCTACCAAGAGATCAAAATCATCCTGTAATGCCACAGCAGCCCTGCCAAACAGGAGTGTTTATGATGTCCAGCTGAGATCCTAAAGGCCAGAAAACTCACCATGATGCCACTGTTTGGCCAGCCATGTCTCTCAAAGCACTGTTGTCTAATAGTAGATCAGACAAAGACTTCTCATAGCTGGAGGACACCAGTGTGTGTGAGTGCCTGTATTCTCCTGAATGCCAGTCAATAAATCTGAAATTAGAAACCCAGCAATGACTGAAGGGTATTGAATTGTGTGATGGCTCAGGTGTGGAGACATCATGCCTTCTAGTCAGCGCTAGCACACATTGCATCCAATGTGGCAACTAATAACTTTCTGCTGCTTTAATGTTTCTGTGCAGCTGGGGGCCTCATAGGTTGACAATAATCTCACAGTTTATCGTTGTTTCAGTCTCATTGTTTATCCTCTGCGCTTGATTTCAAAATGAAAACATGCTGCATTCACTGCATGTCAGGCAAAGAGAAGAAAAACACAAGTGTGCAGCAGAAAACATGAAGAGACAAGAATTCTCCACAGGGATTTCACAAGCTGGTGTTTACCACTAGGTGTCCTCATAATTTTACAAATCATTGTTTGAGCTTACTAGTAGCCCTGTGTTTGTAGTCCTTGTTATATTTCAGTTCAATCGTAATATAAATTGTAGCATCAGCAGTATAACAGGTTTTTTTTTTTTTCCTTTGCCTTCTATTATTACAGAACTTAGTTTTTGGAGTCTTCATATGGTCCAATTTCTGGGCCTAAAAGTGCTGACAAGGTGCTGCAAGGATGAACCGAGGTATATTAATCATTGGCAAGCATTCTATAACCATAATAAAATCAAATAACACATAAATGAGAATTTTAAGATGCTTCAAAATAAACTGGCATGCCTTACACCTAAAGTATTTATGGGAATAGTGGCTTATATAGTTGAAAGTAAATAGAAATATGACACGTTTCAAATATTCTATTATTATATTTTTATAATATATATTAGATTGCATTGACAACTAGACTATGCAGCATGCATGTAATTAAGATACATACTGAGGGATAATTACAAGAAATATTCTTAATGTATTTCTTTCTGTATTGTAATAATTTTAGCCAAAAGTTTAGGTAGAACAGTATTGATAGAATCTTGAATTGTGTGAATTATAAACAGAGATATGTGTTTTGATAATCCTCCATAAATCAGAGTATATGTCTTGCTTATTGTAATTCTTACAAACATGTAGTACAGTACACCAAATGATATTAATAACTCACAATTCAAAGGAAAACTGCAGTAGGTGTAGTATTCTTTGTTTCACAAGGGGACAGCATAGAGCAGTTACTTACAGGCCCATTGATATTGTCTGTGTTTTGATTTTTCACCATTTTTTTTTTTTTTTTTTTTNTTTTTTTTTTTTTTTTTTTTAAATTTTATTTTATGTCCCTCCAGTACATCTGTTTTCTGAAGGTGCACCTATCAGGCCAGACAAATATCACTTCTTCTCCATATTACAGCATGGTGTGAAAGGGCTGAAATTGCCTCCACAACTAATGGATCTTAATCCTTTATGCCTCAGTGGAGTTGATGTTTTCCTGCCTCAACATGGATCTTATTAGGCACTAGATACATAGATTCATAAAATCTACTCTGGCACTTGGCAAACAAAAAAAAAAAAAAAAAAAAAAAAAATTGTGGCCAATGGAAATGAAAACAGCTGTACATAACCTTGTGTAATAAAGCTTGATTTTTGAGGCATGATATAGTTATACCTAATTTATTTCATGCTATCACAACAATCTATCATTTCATAACAACGTAAAGCACGAGGAGAAGAGAGTTTCAAAGAGGTGCACATAATTCCCAACTTGTGAAAGTCGTGCATGTAAAAACACTTAAAACTGGGTGCTGTTTTGAATAAAGTCTACTACGAAAAAAGAAGCAACATTCATTTTGAGTCATGCCATACTGTGACTTCTTCTTCTTCTTTTTCTTTCGGCTTTCCCTTCAGGGGTCACCACAGCAAATCATCTGCCTCCATCTAACCC
>VXCM01003555.1:0-16282 GCA_014773175.1 Lucifuga dentata
AAAAAAAAAAAAAAAAAAAGGGTGGCAGATCTGTCCTTATAAAGAAATGCATGAGGGTGTTCTGTTTACATTTAGGCATGAGAAAGTTATCACAGCAGGTTTGAACACCTAAAAGTCAGCAGATTTTATTTGGTCCCATTAGCTGTCTTTGTACCTTCCTGTTCATGCACCAAGCTGCTCTGAATAAAAGGTGTCAGATATGAAAATGGCTGATAATAACAGATATATCTGGCTGCAGGAGGAGGACCGGCTCTCTATCGGATGGATCAATTACCAAATGGCTGCCCGACTGCTGACAAATAACCCTGCTTGATCTGATTTGGTGTTACACAAATGACTTTAGTCCCCTTGATTCAATCAGAGCAAATCTATTCAGTCAATCACCTTGAAGGTTACGAAAAACGCGCAGAGACGCTAACAAAAAAGAGTTTTTTTTAAGCGAGGAAAATAAGGAAAACTCACAAATGCTTCAGGCACTCAGTGACATCAGCTGGAGTAAAAAGGCCTTCTGTCATTGTTGGCACACTGCCTATCGCTGTCAGACTTTGGCAATGGTACCAATAGTTTGGATTGTGCACTTGATTGGTTGTAACTGCTTGTGTGTGCTCGGAATTTAAACACCAGGAAGGAAACATAAAGTGTTTCAGCTTTTAAATTCCCATTATTTATCTCCACTGCCTTTAGTGTTCCCGTACAGAAATATCAAACTGAAGAATCTAGTGTTCCAGTTATATATATTTATTTATTTATTTATAAAAAGCTTTTGTTAGAAATTTCCAAACATGTCATAAAGTGGTAATTTTCATGTTTATGGTGTCCTGGCTTCAACTCTGTAGCTGGTGTCACCCTGCATTCCTCCAGAGCATTTGCCAGTCAACTCAGTGATCCTGCCTTTTAGGCCATGCTGTTTCAATTAAGCCTTCAGAAGAGTCGAACGTCTCGTGATAAACGCGGCGAGGCCATCTGTTATATCAATCTCGATGCCGTGATCGTACTTAATCCATAATGTGTTTATGCTGCTGCGGACTGTTCACAGAATGTTCAAAATGTTTTGTGATTAAACTGATTAGAGGGGATGGGAAGAAAAAAATAAGGCAAAGAACACTGAGTTTAGGTCATGCGTGCATAATCAATGACTCCTGAGTTCCAGGGTTCTTTATATTATTCCTCCACAGTCAGCATTCTGCTCTAGTTTCATCGCTATTTCACCAGATCAAAAAATAAATCAAATTCAGATTTTAATGTCACACCCATGTTCTTTTTTGGGCTGTTGTTTTCTGCAAAGGTGGACTTTGTCAAACCCTGATAAAATATTTGTCACTTAAAATGCGATAAAATGTATCTGGAGTGAGATGATGCAACTGCAAAGGATTCTGTCACTAAGAAAAAGAACAATGTAACAACCCAACAGTCACAAAACAACACAAGGTCAAGGCCAGGATTTTTTTAAGATGGAAAAAACATATTTTTGGACTCCACAAGTCCATAAAAAAAAGCATCAGGAATAATACACACATTAAGTCTATTTCCACAGCACAGAGTGGAAACATCAATTTGATTTCCCGCAACTTTATCTGCCTAATACAGAAATTAGCTTTGAGAAATGGATTTCAAAGTGGCCATAACTGGTTATCAGATATTAGACATTCCGAAATTATAGCCAATTATTCGGCAAAATTGCAAAAGGCCGTAACAACTGAAAATTTCCTCTGCTGATAAAGCCTCAGCATTTATTCTCTTAATAAACAAGCCCATGTCTTTTGGAAATGTTTCTGTGTCTCTAAAATGTTATGAACAGAAACTCTAAATCTGCCAAACAAATTTAGAATAACTGCGGTGCAACGAGCCATATAAACGACACATCAAGATTCCACATGTGGGTCTGATTCTTGACCTTAATGCAACAGGGACGCCGTGGACTTCTGCTGAAATGTACAACAAACAAATTACATCCAGTAGGCTAACGCAGCGGCCTATTAATCCTTACTAGTCATAAACATATACCGTCATACTTCTCCTAGATGGCTTTAATTTCTCTCCATAATAATAATAAGTCATAGCTGCACTGATGAAGCACAGGATGTTTTTCTTTTCAGTCCGGCATTTTCAGTCTGGTCCAGTATGTGCACAATCAAGAGTGCTAAACACATTTAGGACCAGCCCTCTTTTTATGGCCAAACATTATTCAGACATTCCTTTTAGATTGGTGAGCAAGTAAAAGTCCTCTGGCTCAGTGTCATGAGACGGCAGCCTTGGAAACCTGCCTCTTCTTGGCTAGCTCAGCCTGAATTTGATGGGGAAACTGGTCCAAGTGCTTGTTCACACACTGCATGCAGAACCTCTTGGTGTAGAAAAGGCTACAGTCCTGACAGAAGAGAAAGCAAGGTTACAATTACTATCACATCTCTCTGGATATTTGTGGATTTGCAAAATGGATTAACTGATTTCAAAGGCTTAATTGACATGAAACTCACTCAGCACAAACATACATCACTTTTAAAAAGCCAACTAGATAAACCATTAAAAAAAAGATTCACCAGAAACACATTTGTGGTTATGAAGTTATCTTCTGAATTTATTGTAGCCTTTTAAAAAACACAAATCATCATCACTCCCTCTGCATTATCAAGGCTGATGTCATCTGCCCCAGGAGGAGCATGACAACATCTGTTTCCAGACTTTAATCGTGTGCTGAAGTGAAATACGCGGTTACACAATTACTCAGTGGAAAGGAAAACACGGTAGCAAAGTGATTCTTACCGATCCAACGCAAACGGAGATGCTGCACAGGCTGCAACTAGAGCCCAAAACCAGAAACTTCTCCCTGTCCGGATTGAAGGGGTCTCTGCTCACAAAACACTCCTCAAGCAGCCTAGAAAGACAGACGTTAGCTTAAAACATGACTTAAATTAGCTCTCCATTGTTTCTAGTGAGACATAATATGGTTTAACTGCAATAATTGTTGTAAATGTAATGCAATCTCTGGAGGATTTTTTTAATAATGAATGACGTCGCCGTACGCCAACAACGTTAGCATACATTAGCTTAGCCTCAGCTAGCAAGATAGCATCTTTTTTTACTTTTTCACTTACACAATGGCTCGGGTGTTTGGTGGTTTCTGGCCGTAGTAAGTGAAAGGGCTACTTAAACCACACAAATGGCAAGTAAATGTCTTCTGAGGGGGTGCGTTTGTGCTTTGTTCCATGATCCTGCTGTACAGATGAAGTTGTTCCTGCTTTTCTATCGACGCCATTAGTATTGTTTTTATGAAGCGCTGCTACCACCTACTGGACCGGGGGAGTATAACATGCTTTAGCTGTTTGGATTTTTAGGTGGGTTTATAGATGTATCATTAACCAGAATTGCTTTGACTTCATCAAAAGTAATTTTTTTCTTGATTCATAAGTCCATCTACATGTTTACTTTATCATTTTCTCCTGAACAGCTCTACAGTCTTACCTTTAAAGTTAAAGTTACTTCCCCCTATTTATTTGTCAAATAATAATAATGGAAATTCAACATAATTTTTCACACACACACAAGTTGTATTGCTTGGCAGCTAGGAATTTTAGACCCCCCAAAAAGATTAAAAATAACTTTAACATTGGTTTATACAAAAACTTGACTTAAATGTCAGAATCTGTGCCACATTTTTGGCAAATTAGTTGTGTTTGTGTAATAAGTGATTCCTAAATATATGACAATATTTTTTTTTGTTGTTGAAAACTAAAAACACACAAAAAAAAATTGAGTGGAGACTGTTTATCACATGAAGTGTCAAGCCTGTATGCTGATAGATCTGATTTAACGAGATAACACTGAAATTTAACAAATTAGTCAAAAAAAAAAAAAAAAAAAATAGTGCATAGAGCATTTTTTTTTGTAAGCACTGCGCTAATAAGTGATTACATTAAAATAGCTGGTGACACGAAGGCTGTTATGTGGCATTAAGTCAATACATTACAAATATGAGTTTAACAGATCTATTTATTTCAGACAATCACATTATTGAGACAGATAATGAACTGTTCTCTGTCCATCACCTATAATGAAAAAATAACAATTTCATGTACTATTACATGGAGAAGGAGAGATGACTTGTCAGATCTCTGCTCACTGCTCTCACACACACACACACACACACCGTTACCATATACTTTTTATATTTACAAAATACAACATGAACCAGTTTAACTTGTATAATTGTTTGTAGTCAAAATAGCACTTCAATACTGGCCTTTTTTATGGAAAAAAGTGTATTTTCGTGGCAGAATTTGTACAAAACTTCATTGACAACTGGAAGAAACTGCAGGTCATATAATTTTGTTTCATCTGTTTTGACTTTAGCTGTAGTAGGAGGAATTCACATGACACATGAAACTTCTTTTTTTAATGATTATTCTGGATGTCGCAGAAGTAAAGCTACTTTCACTTCAATCCAAACTCCTCCAGATCTTATGAGGAGGAACATTTTAGTCTGTACCACCTGTAAAAGCAAAAAGGCAATATTTCTCCTGATTTATGATTAATACTCATCAAAATGGAGGAACCACCGACACGCAGATCAACCAGTGAAACACAACGGCATCTACTGATGTTGGATTTGTTGCTTTCATCCCTTAATCCAATCATGTCAAAGGAGCAATTAGTTGCTCAATAGCCTACAAAGAATATGGGAATGATGAGAACTACATATAACAACATATATTGTACACTGAATGTACAAAAAAGAGGGAACATTTTTGTGATATTCAGAGTCAACCCCTTTGGCAAAACCACATCTCAGTGTTTTCAAAGTTTCTAGCTTCTAGAAAAGAGAGATTTACCTGAATTTACCATGTTCATTATGACAGGATGAATGTCTAGCATCAGTGCATGACTACTTTAATGTGATCACCCATGGTAACAGGGAGTATGCAGATAGGCTTGCATCCAACCTGTAACAACTAGATGCTAAGTACAAATCACTGCATTTGACAATGTCCAAACACATTTATGCTGTAAATCTATAAAGTTTATTCCCCGTAGTGTCCTCTTTCACTGAAACAGTTTGAAGGTCATGTCATCTGCATGAGCTGCCAATTCCACTTATGGTTAGCGGGAGAGTTGCAGAGTCACAGTTTAGGTTTTTCCACTCCTTGAAAAAAAAGTTCTACAGGAAACAGCAGGTTTTATCCAGAGAAATTGCACAGTAAACTAAACACGTGTTAGTGTCAGTAATCTTTATGTGCAGCTAGTATGTTAATGTTTAATGGCCCGTGTGCAAAAATCTCAGTACATATCTTTGTATATCTCTTGTAGGAGAGGGTGGAGCGATGTGTCCTCTGTCATCTTGATTTTCTGCACCAACTGAGCATGCTCGGTGACCAACTCCCGCAGGTCAGCCAGTTTCTGCAGCAGCCTGGGGAAGAGGAAGGTGTCGTCAGGGTGGTTAGCCAGCAGGTGGAGCTGTAGCGCCTGAATAATGCTTTCCTGGAGGCGCTCCACTGGAGGCACATTGACTAGGCCTGGACGGTCTGGGGGGAAAAACAAAAAAAAGGGTGAAGAGGTCATTCGCTCATTCATTTCCTATCATTACCATTCATTGACAGTTCCTCCGCATATGCCGGTTACCTCCGCAGCAGATGATGGCGGCCACAAAAAGAGCCAGATCACTGTCGCCCAGCTCCAGCGAGTTGAACCGCGTTGCAAACTGGAACTTGGGCTCCATCATGTCGCTAAAAGGCCGCCGGAGGCTCTTGAGGAACTCTCGGGTGATGAAGCCTCCGCCACGGGCCACCAGGAGGCCGTCTTTGTTCATGCAGGAGGCCAGGAGAGTGAAGAGGGCTTCGTAAACGCCGTATTTCAGGAGCGTCACCTGAACACAAGGCAAAAAAATGGGAGGAAGTCACAATCAGATGAGGAGAAAGAGGCACCAACAAACCAAAGTGAAACATCATCTTTGTATTCAGGTAATGACACATATATTTTTTCTATATCTGATCATATGGCACACAATCGAAGCATTCCATACCTTTCCACATGCAATGACAGAAACCCACCTGATCATTCAGATCCAAGTTCTGGAAACCTGGCACAGCCTTGGCGAACTCTGTCAACTCAGTGACCGTCTCCACCGATGTGCTCTGACAGCAGTGGAAAAGCCTGGCTTCAGCCTCCCTCTGCTGGAGCTCCCCAGCAGAGGGAGGGACAATGTCTCCAGCTATGAAGTCTCTCTTGGGTCCTGGATCGCTGTCGTCTGCCGTGCTCACTGCCAGGGTTCTCTCCGCCAGCTGGAATGTCTCCATGTCATGAATGACGAAAGGCTGCAGGGAAAATAGAAAAGGGAATATGTCAAATTGGTCGGTGAGACAGCTAATTAGTTGACACAAAAATAGATGTTTCACCCCATCCTGCCTCTCTCCCTTTTCCTCAATCGTCCCACCATTTACCGGCTTGCTGGTCTTTCCGGTGAGGATGAGCCGTGCTTTGGCCTTGTTCATGTTAAAGTGCTTCATGTAGGCTTCGTGGATCTGCCTGATCAGGATCTTGTGATCGGCCAGCATGGGGACTGTAACGCCTCTCTCCTCTTTCTGGCTCTCCGCCTTCAGCTTCAGCTTCTCTGCCTGGGTCATTCGACCAAACCTTATGGCTGGGGTGAACGGAGGGATATTCAGTATTTCAACAGCAAGAAATCTGTTTTCTTGATTATTTCAGCTTCACATACACATGCACAGGCAGACACAAGAAAGATCTACTGTTTGAGGAAAACACGCTGTCTTCCACTGGACTCTCAGGTTTGTGACGCTGTTCTGTCTGCGGTTTGAGGCCATTCCAACAAACCCAATGACCCTTTGGCAGTCAGCACGGATGACATGTGGAACTATACCGCCTCTGTGTTTCCTCAGTGTCAAGCAGGAGCTGCACAACAACCTCCCACATAAAATCCTTTCAATGTAAAGCACATTGGATCAGCGCCAGTTCAAAGGAGGAAATGCTTTGCTGTTGCTGTAACTCTTACAAAACAGCACATGCTGTACATCTTGTGATAAAGACCTCCAACTAAGGTGTCAACTGAGGACACCAGGAGCCAAGTTTCATGTGACTGAATCACAATATTTGAGATCTATGGAAGATTATAAGGGACACAATTAAAAAAAAAAACAGAGTGAAATATAATACACTTTTGTGAAATACAGTACATACATGTCTTCATTTGTATTTCATTTCCACACACTCATTTTCTGTGTCATAATTAAGTGAAAAACACATGGTAGAGTGCAAACTAAACTGGTTTTTTTTTGTTTTGTTTGAATGATTGAATTAATTGTTTTTCATTGTGACATGAATTTTTCATGCCACATTACAATCAAATCACATTATGGTGAAAAGAAAAGATCAGGGTTTTTCATTTCACTGTTGTCCAGCGCAGGGGGCAGCAAAGACATGCCAATAATAAATGCAAAGCCTTCTCATTTCTTTTTCTGAAGCAGCTGCGTTATCAGTGCCAGAATGAAAAAGAAAGAACAATCCAATCACGGTGTGGGGGCGGAGTTTAAGGCGTGGTTTGTTCTGAACGTGCATTTACAGGTGATAGTGATCATGTCGAGTCAGGAGAGAATAAAGGATGAGATCTCGGCTCTGTTGCAACAATTGGTGGAACACACGGTTAGCAATGATTTGACACTGTAGGTTCACAATTTCTGGTTCTGTAATCCACATTTCCAAATACCTGATTATGGCGGTAATAGGAATGTGTGTGGAAGACCGGCCTGGTCGATCAGACTGGTAATGTCTCTTGATGTCCCAGCTGTATCTTCACTGGAAATTGTTAGCATGAGGCTAACGTGTTCCTACTGTTTGCAAAGCTTGTTTTGTTTGTTGAGGAAATTCATCACCTGTGAGAAGTTCTGTGTCCCCTATTCTCTCTACAACAACTCCACAGGTAATAATATCAAACCATTATTAATGCGCGTTCAGAACAAACTGCTTAAGCTCCTCCCCCACGTTGTGATTGGACTGTGCTTTCTTTTTCATTCTGGCACTGATAACGCAGCTGCTTCAGAAAAAGAAATGAGAGGGCTTTGCATTTNTTTTTCATTCTGGCACTGATAACGCAGCTGCTTCAGAAAAAGAAATGAGAGGGCTTTGCATTTAGTTTTGGCACATCTATGTTGCCCCCTGCTGGACAACAGTGAAATGAAAAACCCCAGATCTTTTCTTTTCACTGTAATGTGATTTGATTGTAATGCGGCATGAAAAATTCATGTCACAATGAAAAACAATTAATTCAATCATTCAAACAAAAAAAAATAAACAGTTTGCATTATACCATATTTTTCACTTAATTATGACACAGTAAATGTGTGTATGGAAATAAAATACAAATGTATTTGTACATGTATTGTATTTCACAAATCTGTATTATATTTCATTCTATTTTTTTTATTTTAACTGTGTCCCTTACAATCTTCCATAGATATCAAGTTCGGTAATCTAAATGTTCTAAATTCTTGAATGGCTCGATGAACATTTTGAGCACATTACGATCACAATAATCTATACGATCTGCTTACCGTTGTGGGACATGCCCACAGAGAGGCATTTGTGGAAGCGGCAGTACTGGCACTTATTGCGGTTCTTCTTTTGGATTTTGCAGTTGCGTTCACACTTGTCATACTCCAGCTTCAGCCTGATGGTCCTCCTGAAGAAACCCTGGTAGAGACGGAGAGACAGTGAAGGGAATCAAAACTAGTTGTCAGATTTATGGTGGTTAATTGTAGCTGTAAGTATTTATATTTGTCTCCTTTGCAAACACTGACAGGTTACTCACATTTAGCTTATATGATAGTTCGACAATAAAATCCTTCAACACAATACAATTCATATAATGTAACGTACACCAATAAAAGAAAGGGAGCAGGGAGAAGTAAAACTTATACTATCTTCCCCTTATTACAGTTTTCTGATAGATGGCTCAAATTTATACTGAACTACCAGCCAGAATAATATACAATAAATCCATGTAAATCAAAATAAATTCTTTAAAGTGCATTTGAAAAAAATAAAACGGTATTCCTCCAACTCATAATCACTAATTATTTTTCTTTTAAACATACTGTATCTTAAAGGACCATACCACCCACTTTCAATGTTTGAGCGTAATATAGTCAGTTTTCATACATGTACAGTTACTGACAATCATTTCCCAAAGGAAAACCATGTTTCAGCTTTCCTGATATTTTGCAAAATGTCTTAATCTTTCAAAATCAAATATTCAAGTGATGCATCCACCTTAAAAACTGATGTTTCGCCTGCTAATTGTTATACAGCCTTATGAAGTCACGGTCGTTTAAATTTTTCAGTTAACACAGGTCTTCTTTTGGGACTATATTCCCCAGTGGAGACATACATTCATTCTGCGCTTTTTATTGCGCTTAAACGCTAAAATTACGAAACTTCTAAAAAAAACCTGATGGATTACCTATCCCAAGAACATTTCAAGTATCAACAAGCTGATTTTAATAGCATATCAGAATGAACTGAAACCAATGGGGGTCTGGAAGGTAGGAAAAACATTTTTAATTCACCGTTCCAGTAGTATGCTTTGGGAAAATTGAATATATTAGGCTCAAACATGCAAAATGGCTCATATGGTCCTTTAATGTGGAATGTGGTACGTACAAATTTGTGTGTTAAATTATGATTGTCTTCAGTGTCTCTTGGACAATCCCTGTAAGTTTGTTGGTAATGTTCTACCCTTTACTCTGTGCATAATTAATAAAGTTTTTAAATTTACTCGCTCTAGGTGCAAACCCAAAGAAGAACTCTGATTTTACACACACATACAGAGCAACAGACCAACATGAACAGACAGATGTGAAAGACATGCCAACATATATGATCCTTTGATGCAGTACATCCCTGAAATATAACTGAAGTGAGAAATTTCTGTCAGGAAATTTCCATTCAAAATGTCCAGATAAATTCTTCAAGCAGCACATCTCCAGCTACATGGACACACAACATGTCAGCCTCATGCTACAGAAGGCAGAGCCCAGGGCTGATTTCATGCTGAAGAGTAGTTATGACATGTGGTTATGGGCCATATGTCGCGCGTCACTGTAGCTGTCATGGAAAATGCATGGTTCTTATTTTCATGTTGTCTTTTAACCAAAAAAAAAATTGTACTTTTGTGGGTTGGACTGTGCAATCTTTATGAAATTTGTGAAGGGGAAACTCCGAAACCCAAAGTGTAGATTTCAGAGCCATATGAGAATCATCAGCGGTACATGGCAACAGAGCCACAAAGAGGAAAAAGCAGATGTGTGTGTGTGTGTGTGTGTGTGTGTGTGTGTGTGTGTGTGTGTGTAGTATGCATGTCTTTGCATGTCTGTGTGTGTACAGAAACAACCAGAGGGTAACATCTGAGGTAAAGCTATGGGACATGAATAACAGGCTAAAGACGTAAATAAATGGATCTACTGTGCAATGCTTCCTTAAGGGAAAACGAGGAACATCGTGTAAGGAAATAGTTAAAGAAAATAATAGGAAAGGTAACAAAGTATATGTGTGTCATATCACCACCATCGCTCCAGATTTAAGCCCTGAGATCTCCTCTCTTAAAGGGAGGTGTTGCAAATGATCTGCAGAGCCTGTCCGGCATGGAAACTGAGAATTGTGACCGCTACTTATCACAAGTCAGATTTTTCCATGATGACGTAATATGGCCAGTCAGTGAATTTAGGAACAGACGGCTGTCAAAATAGAGCTCTCACATGTGCAGCAGCGGTGTCATCGTGTTCCTATGCTGGAATGGCAGCTGTCTGACATAGTGAAAGGCTCTGTGCCAAATCAGGCAGCCGCTGGGCCTGAAAGATGTACATTATTTGGAGGTGGTCATTATGAATGAGATGTATATTAGACATTTGGGGCCCCGAGTGAAGCCAGCCAGTGTTGCGGCGCTCACAAACACACAGACGCTCATTGTGCAACCATAAAACTTGGACCAAGAGTTGAAAATTGTGAAATATTTATTTGCCTCCTGCCTGCGTCTGTCTCTTCCATCTCCTGCAGACGAGAGCAAAGTCGAAAGTTGAAGGTACAGAAGTGGCTCGGAACAGTGAGATCTTCTCCCAGATTCTCTTCAGCTGAGGAAAATGATTATGAAAAACACGCAGGGAAAAAAAAAATAGCAGCAAGGAAATCCAAACATAATGTGTGGATTTCCCAATACCACATAGTAGCTATTGGGTAAAAAAAAAATGATGAAGTGCTGATGGGTTGTAAATCTGGCAGTGTCACAAGTTAAAAAGCAGAAATAGGAAATAGAGGCTTAGCTGAGCAGCAACAAGTTGAGGTCAGCTTAGGGAGATATCCGCGACAGGCTCGTGACTAGACGAACAGCAGGGTGACGATCTTTAATGGTTTATGACCCACATGCAGAAGTAATGACTGAGCCGAGCAGCCGTGGTTTTAATGCTGACGTTACTGTGCGTCATAGGAAGACCACAGCCGGTCTGAAATCTCAGGTACCGGAGCGGAAAAACATCAAGGGGGCAAATGAGTTTAAGGCGTGTCGAGATCACACACAATATCATGCAAGCCAGATTTCTCTTCACAAAGGTGACTCTGCAAGATGATAATATTCAGTTTAAATGTAGTTGAGGTCAGGTTACAGCTATGTGTGTCAATATCTCTGCGTGTGTCTGTGTGTTGATGTCACTGTTTGGGGCTCTGTGCCAAGCAGGGGAAAGGTGACATGTCAACCAACGCCACAATGTCCTCCACCTCACATGACCTGCTGCACGCCACAGATATTTTCCACTGACTGCCATGTCAAGCACCTCTGCGTGCCACGCTCATGTATGTATTTGGGTGAGCACATGTATGTGTGTGTGTATGTGTGTGTATGCCCACGTGTAGGCTGTGTGTGATTGGTGTGTGTGATCTTCACCTGTTCCACTCACTACAACAAAACCAAACACACCTTTTGCAGCACAAGCAATAATCAGCGTCATTATCTGCATTTTTGTGGTTATATTTAAACTATTGGTCAAGAGTTTAGAATCACTTGTTGTTTAACTAGTTCTTGTTATTTTATTCAATAATAGTGTTTTTTTTAATTATATGAAGCAAACACCAAAATATATTTTAAGATGTTTTATTTAGTATTCAAGGGAAAAAAAAGTTTTTAAATGATAAATAACACTGTTTTAGTGATTTCTCATCAAAGTTTCCACTGTGAGATGTAATCTGCTTTATAAATATGAGGCATCAGTTTCTATCAGGGAATAATCTAGAATTTCCTAATAATCTCTGGAACCACATAAAGCTTCCCTAAATGAATTTGGAATCATCTACATCTCATGTGATGTTTCTGGAAAATTGTAAAAGTCTTAATTTTTTACAGCTTCTTGCAAATTATTTTAAACCTGTGCATAACACTAAAATATATAGTAGAATCATTTTATACATTCATACATATGAAACAAAACTAGCTTTACATGACTGGAAATGTTGATTCTATGTGAAAATCACTAGTGATTCCAAACTTTTGAGCAGTAGTGTATATTTGTGCGACCTTTACATGCATACACACACACGCGCATACACACACACGCGTTCTTTTTGGGGCAAAAGCTTGTGCTTTTGCCCCAAAAAGAACCTCAGTGTGTACAAATTTGCAGCCACAATATGATCTGGACTTTGTTTCCGTCCCATATCTCTCACCTTGCAGCCCTCACAGGCGTGCACTCCGTAGTGGAAGCCTGAAGCTTTGTCTGAGCACACCCTGCACTCCAGCATGAGAGGGCCGTGACTCTCATCAGGACTGGGCGCCGCTCCATACACCCCCGAGGACGGACTGGAGGCCGGGGTCAACATGTCTGCACAAGATGAGTGGACAGCCAGCAGAAAAAAGGAAAACAATCAAGAGCTTGACAGATCTTTGAAGAGAGAGATCTGTCTTAAAAGGAGATATGATTTGTCTATAAGTCATTATCCACGCTTAAATTAGCTTCCAAGGAGAACTTTGACCCAGCTACTGAGTAGTGACAAATAAAGGTGTTTCTATAATATTAAACAGGCTTAGAAGATACAGCATCATTTGCCATTAAACTATGGGAAAATAGAGGAAAGCTGCTTGATACATACAGCTTAAAAATGGCTTCATATCAATATGAAACTCCTAGCAAACAGAGTATACATAGCAATAACCAAACTATGATATCATTTAAAAAGAACTATTTAAAAAAAAATTTTGTTTTGGCAGGGGGGGGGGNTACATGATATGCAGGGTTTGATCTACCAAGATGAAAATCACCTTTTCTCCTGGACAACCATCGCATTTCAAAACCCCATTTTGGAGTCCAGGCATCAGTCTGCTGCCTGCGTCCACTTGAGGATGCTGGATGATTTGACTCGTGCAGACTTAAAACAATTTCCAGTTGATGTGCATTTCTAAAAATGACCGAAAAGGATGGAATGTGGAGCTATCTAATCTTCTCTTATCAGCCACACAGACCTCTTTAGCAAACATACATACAGCTCACCAAAGCTGAAGGGTCAAAAGCTTGCGGTGTCATACAGGTCTGCACTACTTGTCAGCAGCTGTTCCTGAATGAGATAAAAATAAAGCTTTGCATGCGCAGTATCATTTCTGGACTCTGGATGTCCACTCAGCAATATTACTAGATTTTTTTTTATTATTTGTTTGTTTTTTTATTATTATCACATCTGCAATCTTTTTTCATTATACACAGAGAGCTCAAAATATTTGGCTGGATCCATGTGTCTGTAATGAAGAAACACGCAGGATTTCAGTGTGTTATGGCTCATTTTGACGAGATTCTACCAATCTTTGTAACCACGAGCCGGTGTTGTGCAGAAATCTGCATCCNTCATTTTGACGAGATTCTACCAATCTTTGTAACCACGAGCCGGTGTTGTGCAGAAATCTGCATCCCTGCTGAAAATCGCATTCCCACTGTAAATAATATTCTAAAGATGAAGGAATGAAATAAGTTAACAGCACACATTTCTATTTGAATGTGACAGGGTGAGTTTGGTGCACATGAGCCTCCTCAGGGCTGAGAAAGAAAAAGGCGCATTTTTTGGCAAGTGGCTCCTCTGCTGAGATTTGCATCCTCAGTGTAAATAACTTTATGAAGATGGAGGAATGAAATGACATTTAAAACTCACATTTTGGGTTATTTTTGTGTGACAGGATGAGTTTGGTGCATTCAAGCCTCCTCAGGCCCAAGAAAGGAGGGGGTGCATTTTTTGGCAGAAATAATGAATAAATAATGGAGGATTAAATCACTGCTGCCTAGTAGACATACTGTAGGAATTATTTTTATTGCCTCTAAGAAATGCCAAAATCACCATTTGACAAAAGTTATTCAAAGGAATAAATATTGTCTTGGATTATTTTGTCCACTAGTGGGGATGCAATTCTCGGCAAGGGTGCAGATTTCGGCACAACACCCACCTACTCCCCCTCTCACTACTCACCCAGCGTGATGGAGCTCTCAGACTCAGAGCCGTTTCTCTGATACTCCGGGAAGTCGAGCGATCCCAGCGTGTCGTCCTCTATGGACTGGGAAATGTCGCCTAGATCCTCCATCAGGACTCCACACAGAGGGCTGTCCAGGAGGGAATCCCCCAGCGGGGATGGGGGGCTGTAGGGATCCCCTGCCATTGTGAAGAAGCGAGGGAGGCCCTGACCTGGAAGGTGGGGTGACGTAGGGACGACTCCTCACTCGCCTGACTGGGAGACGGACAGGAAGGACAAGGACAGTGTTTTTGTATTTTTAATTCTTAATTTTGCTCATGTTGCCTTATCCTTATTTTTATTTTGTTTTATTTTACCATATTTTTTTATACTTAAGAAGCACAGTCTGGGAACCTACCAGAAAAGGCCTTTCACTGTTGTTATACTTGTATGGCTGCACCTTGACAAATAAAACTTTGAAATTTGAACTTTGAAACTTGTTTACAGCAAGGTCAGGAACCAGATACACATGCACAGTTACTTTTCAGCCAATTGATATGCTAAATAAAGATGCCGGGGCAGTGTGTGTGTGTGTGTGTGTGTGTGTGTGTGTGTGGTGGTAGTGGTGGTGATGGTGGTGGTGGTGATGGTGGGGGAGGGTACTCATGAGTTGAAGTTTCTCTTGGAGCTGTTGGGGAGGATGCCATGGAAAACTCCACCTTAAATCTCAAGTCCTAAGGGGAATCTTTAGCGCTCACGTGNCGGTTATGATCTTAACCTAAGGAGTGTGTTTCTGTTAGACTTGTGCAATCATCAGTTTGAATGTTAATTCATGAAACTTCAGGCCAGGACGGGGTCATTCCTATGTTCTCCAGCTCTATATAGGACAATAGAGCACATAATGGTTAGGGTTAGGGTTAGGTAAAGTAGGTATTCCTGGACCCAAATTAATGGGTTAGGGTTATTCTGTTAACGCTCACTTAGTGTGTTAACAGAATATTGAACTGGAGAACATATGATCCTGGGAACACAGATACGCTCCCGTCAGGACTCGGGTTAAGAGCCAGTTTGGTTGTCATATAGATCACAATCGGGTGACAAGTTGGACTGCATGGCTTCCAGAAAGCTTTTCAGCTGGAGAAAAGGAGGCTGGCATGATATTATCCCAACTTCTGAATGAGTTTCTTCAACATCCAGGGAGCATATCTTGGGGCGTGACATCAGAAGGGATGCCATTTAAATCGTGTATTATGGAAATGGACAGTAAAACCAGGTCTCAGCCTCCCCAGGATCACGAGCGTGTGGAGAAGGCGGCCTTTTTGAACTGCCAATTCCCACTCAAATTTCTCCAGATGTCTTAGAGCCTTGAGGATTCTTCTGGCTACACGAGTTCTACGAGCCAAAGTACACATTCTCAGCTCTGACTCTGATATCTGATAAATGCTGATGCACTAGAAATGTGAAATAGACTCAGTGTGTTCATGCTCCACAGGGAACGCCGTGTCTACACTGTGAGAGTAACTTCTGGGTGCATCAACACTCAGCTTTAAGCCACTTTCTGCTGATCTATCCCACCACCTGCCTGTGTGTTTGTCTTAAAGGACCATACAGGTGGTTTTACAGGTTTGAGTCCAATGCACACAATCCAAATACACGTTTTCGACTGTTTTTTCCTACCCTCCAGGTAGTGACAGTGGTTTCAGTTCATTCTAGTATGCTATTAAAATCAACTTGTAGAGACTCGTGCTTGAGGTAAGTAATCCAGTATGGTGAACCAAACATTTTTCTTATTTTTTTTTTTTTTTTTTT